>PVHY01013695.1:0-40567 GCA_004024945.1 Uropsilus gracilis
TTTTTTTTTTTTTTTTTTTTTTTTTTTTTTTTTTTTTTTTTTTTTTTTTTTTTTTTTTTTTTTTTTTTTTTTTTTTTTTTTTTTTTTTTTTTTTTTTTCTCGTGGAACCGCAGGTTCACGTTGCCCAGGACACCACAGACTCAAGCAATCCCCAGCTTCACCTTCCAAGATAGCTGGATTACAGGCACATGTCTCCACGCCCAGCTATAATTTTTGGTACTAGGTCTCACTACGTGCCCTCTGCGGAACTCAACCGTGATCCCTGGCCCCGATCGCGGCTTCTAGGATGTGCCATTTACAGGCATGCATCACCATGCCTGGAAAGATTCTTGAGAAAGGCATTCCTTGGTTATAAACCTAGCAAGACTTAAAAAGTAAATATACATCGCAGGACAGAAAAAGTATTTATAAATTTATAATTGTAATTTTTTCTAACGTTGCAAGAAATGGAGTCTAGGAACAGGAAGAACTGTTTTTAAGTTTCAACAAATTCAGGGAAAAGTAAAATCATAAGCGGACTAGCCTCTACCTTTAGGTAAATTTAACACATGGGTTTACTCTCCTCTACAAAATGAGGAAAGAGGTAGGCTGGTCTTTGCCTTTCATTGTGCTTAAACAGCAGCTTCAGTGAAGATCCATTTCAGAATAGGAACATAGTGACAATAAAAAATGCCTTAATTCCAGAAGTCTAACTTCCGTGGATGCTCTCTATTTATGCAGTGTACATTTATCATTTTTCATGTTAAAATTGCTGTACTGTATTGTAATTCATACCCGGTTACTATGTAGAGCTCCAGTACAAATGCCTTCTCTAATCCTAAAGCTTCTGACCAAGCTTGATTTTCAGTACTATTCTAGTTATAAACGTTTTCATTTAAGTTCTGTATCACTGAGGGAGCCAAGTGAGTCTCCTTGTAACAGCAGACCCTGGACAACCAAGATTCTTCTCATTCAGATGACAGATGGAGAAAAAACTGCCCTGTCTATGTGGATATTAAGTATTTTAATTAAATTTTCCTATATTAGCAGCTACAGTGGACAACTATGCATAATCATTTTATGTCAAAAAAAATTCAAAATAGTCTTGCAAAAATGTTTAATCTGTTTGGTACAGTTTATGGTCTAGAGCAAATATTAAGAATAATATTTACTATGATCCTTTTTCCTGGTAAGGATAAGACTGGAAAGTGTCTAGAAAGTGCTGGAGGATGGTGAGTGTCATATATATCGTAAGACAATGTGCTCAAAGCTCAGATTACTCTCCTTTGGGATAAAGTTCCCCCAATGTATATGTTAAAAAATATATATATATATATATATTGAATGGCAAATGTAGTCTTCAATACATATAAATGTTTCTGACCACAATAATCCATACCATTTTTTCTGACCCCCACCTCTAATATATAACATGCTCACATGTCACAAAAAGAATAGAAAATGTTGTGATATTGTGATATAATTGTTACTAGAAAAAGATGATACATTTGGTTGTTATTAAAATCTATAGTTTTACAGAAATCTTTGAAGTGAAATTGAAATAAACTAGTTGTCAGTATAGTGAGATCATCTCAGATGTCCACTTACTCTAGTCATTAGACATATACAAAGAGGCACATACACCTTCAGAATATAATTTTCTTCCTTTGACCTATTTTGAAAATAGGATATGGCTATTTCATTTTTCTAAAAGTTCTGCAGCATTGATTTCTGGGCCCATATGTTGCTTCAAGAATTTGCCATTCCCTGCCATGAGGTAGAGCCTGTTTTGTCTTCCCTTCTGGTAATCATGAATTGGTCTCATAGTCCAAAAGATTCTTTTTCTTTTATTTAGTTCATCTGTTTGTTTTCTCTAAATATCATATGCGTGAAATCATACTGTGTCTGTGGTTTAATTTTCTTGCTTTTTCACTTAGCATAATTCCCTCTAGGATGATTTTTGTTACAACAGCAGGCTCTTTTTTTTTTTTTTTATTTAGTAGTTGAATAGTATATCATTTGTGTGTATAGACAGACAGACAGACAGACAGATAGAGATTAGATAGATAGATAGATAGATAGATAGATAGATAGATAGATAGATAGATAGATAGATAGATAGATAGATAGGATCAATATTGAAGAGTTGAGGAACAGATTCCAACATACATATAATGTTATTTACCTTTTATGTTCACTTCATTGACCCGAGACTTTTTATATATATGTATTTGATCTACATATATGACCTCTATCAATTTATATATTTGTATGTATATGAAATATTTTCTTTTTTATTAATTAATTAGTAGACACTTAGTTGTTTCTAGTTCTTGGCAATTATAGTGTTGTAAAAGAGATGGGGGTGTGCATATATATCTTTGAATCACATATATACAGCTAAGTGGGAAATTTTGGATTATATGGAATTTCTATTTTTAACTTTTTGAGAAATCTTCATTCTTTCCATACAGATGCATCAATTTATATTCCCATCAACTGTATAGAAGTATTCCTTTCTCTCTACATTCTTCCTAACAGTTGTTTCCTGTCTTTTGAATAATAGCCATTCTCAGAAGTCTGAGTTAACATTTCATTATTTTAAGACCTTGGATCAGTGGAGTAGAAAGAGAACTGAAAATCCATGATTACAGCTAACTTTTGTTTTTTACCACTAATTTAGGGATAATCTGTTTATAGTTGTGTAATAATAGCAGAGGCAATGGGAATTGTAGCTTGTGTATATTTCAAATACTTCTGTGAGTTAAAAGCCTATGCAAAATGATCCGGAATCATTTCACCCTCAAAAATACAGTACTCTGAAAAACAATAATCAGTAGTCTAAATAGCCACAGATGATCATTCCATGGCTGAACTCATGGCAGCCTGAGGATCAAAGACTATAGAAATAATTTATGCTAAAGCCTTCCCAGTTAGCACTTTTAGGTTCCAGCTGCCTTGATATCTGTTTTTCCTACTCAAAATAATATCAGAGGTGAGAAATGTTCTCTGTTGCTTTCCAAAAATGTTTGTTGTTAGAATGTTTAGAAAGTTCAAACAAAACTGTCTTCTTTGATATGAGTTTTCTTTAAGAAAAAAAACACTTTCAGCCAAATTCTGCATTCCCAAATAAAACTTCTTAATACCCTGCAATGCTGATAAGTGGATTTTACAGGCCTTAGTATTTCTAAGGCAATATTTGCACACACCCTCCCCACCCCTCCTTTTTAGCACATATCTTTCATTTGGGTCACCTCTAGTTTTAGTCTTTAACTCATGCTGTGTAACTTTCTTGCATGTCTTTATTTAACTCACAGTCTCACTAAAACCTCAGGTCAGTGAACTGAACATAAATGATAGGTAACATTCTAGGAATTTTAGAATCTATATCCTGGACCCATGTAATCTGAGAACATCTTGATTCCTCAACTCTTCAATGACTAGAGATAGATTGTGAATATATGATAAAACTGGTGTCCTTTAATTTAGCAGGAATTCTTCATTGCATATCCATTACTGGCCTAATGAGTTCATTTATAAAATCCTATTCTTAGATCTCACTCAAAGATGACCTAAAATTTTATTTAATTGTTATTTCTATCCTCAATAAAGAACTTTTCCTAGAATCCTTTTAATCATCTTATTGTGCTCAAAAAATTACTTTGATAAAGAATTTTTATTAATTTAAAAACAAAAATGTTCCTTATTCTTTCCATCTATTAGTTAGAGTAAAAATAACAAATTACAATATTTAAGGGAAGGAAACCTAGAAAAATAATGATGCCACTCTGATAAATAGGATACTTTGAAGCTAGTAAATTTCAAGAGAAAAAAATTGTGAATTAACCTTACACCCTCTATGCTTCATAATTGTATGTAATTATCCAAAGTAACTGAACTTAAGGACAGAATCATAGTTTTGAGATTTAACTTTAGAGAAATAATAGCTGAAAGCATCAGAATGAATTAGATCTCTGAGTAAGTACAGAGTAAATCATCTTATTTATGTATTTACTAATTAAAGATCTCCAGTCATCTCAATTTATTGAAACATGTTATTATTTACTCTATGTACAGTTTTACCTGTATGTGTATATATATACACATACAGGTAAAACTGTACATAGATAGATAGATAGATAGATAGATATAAATGATTCATTATAAAATATTCATTACAAAACTTAAGGGAATTAAACATCCTCTTCAATCTTTTCCATAAATTTGAAACTCTGCTAAAATTATCAAAGGTAAGAAAGGTGTTCTGTATATGGATGCATATTTTGAGGAAGGCACAGTCCTAGGATTTGGGGAAATAGTAATCTTCAAATTAAACAGATGATGATTTTCCCTCATGAAACTCTTTGTTTTATTGGTGAAAGAGATAGGTGGACACAAACAATAAATAATTACCTAACTATATAGCAGGTTAGATGTATTCAATGTGATGGAGAAAAGTTGGGAAGAGGGCCTGGAAGCTAGGAAGGATGATTTTAAATTAGACCAGTGTAAGCTTATTGCACTGAGAAGCCCTGGCACTACACAGACCTACAAGAGGCACATCTGAGCAACAGCACTCAGGCTAAGCAACAGAGCAGAAGGCCCCAGTGTGGCAGAAGACAGATATGTTGAGGGCCCACTATGAGAAAGGGGAGTGTTTCAAGAGTAGATATAACAAAGGAAGTTCCATGGGAAATGGGTCAGGGCAACCACCTTGATAGACTATCAAAGTTATTGTCAGAAACTTTTTTTTTTTTTTGGTAAGAGGATAATTATTTAAAAGAATATGAGTAGTGGGGGAACATAACATAACTCATATTCCGACTGCTGTGTTTAGACTAAATTTGTAAGGGTGAAAATACAAAAAGACTATTTTGATAATGTATTCATGATTAAAAGTAACTAGGACAGGGTTATTTATCAAGTGATGATAAAAGGAAAATTGAAGGAATTTAATAATAGGAATTAGAAAGAGGATTGATATGAATATTCACTAAATTAAAAAAATATCAAAATATTTCAAGATCTATTTTGGATTAACTAGAATGGATGACTCACAGACAATAGAAATTGCCAGTTTCATGAAGTTGAGTCAGAAAATTATCTGTGACTCAACTAGCCTTCAGTATATAATAAATGTTCTATAAATATTTATCCATTTGAATTTGACTTTGAAGTTGCAGCATATTAACATAAAGATCTACCAGTCTTGTTGGTCACATGTTCATTCTCTGATGGCCCTATTATAATCACTCCTTAATTTAAAATGGTGTCATTATCTGTACCTAGGGACTTCCATGAAAATGCTGTTTGATATTATCCCTTATTATTGATTTCAATTTGTAGAACTATAAATACTGAGTCAAAATCAAATGGATTAAAATTGTTAGTGTGAAATACACAGAGTGGAGATTTTTAAGAGGAGCACAGTGGCTTCTGGTTCTGTGGGGGTTTTCCAGCCCCACTGTGTGGTCTTCTGTGCCCACTAGTATACCTAACGTGAGCTGGGCTTGATGGCCAAGACACACATGGATGGCTTTGACACAATAGTGGGGAGTGAGTTTTGAAACAACTATGGTTTTAAAAAATCACCAATCAGCTTTTAAAAATGGTTACATTTTTTAAAATAGTCCCATCAGGTTTGATACCCCAGTACCCAGAAATGTAGCCTGGGCAGCAGATGGATTTCAGCAAGCTCTACCTGAGAATAACCCATTGAGAAGATTTTCCCATCTGATCTTTAGCATGCTGAAACTCCCCTGGGAAGACCTTCACATCTGATCTCTGCTTGAAATCACCATCCGACTACCTACCCTGCCTCCACCATAATCAGCACTGCTAACCTGTTCCTGGTGCCTCTGAATTGCTATTTGCCATTGGCTGTGGCCAGCATCTCTAATAGCTATCTGACACTGGTCTATATCTCAACATCACCTGCTGACCAGCACTGCTGGCCTATGCCTGGTGCCTTCTAGAACTGTAAACTGTTGCCTGAGCCTTCTCGTTGCCAACTGCTAACTTTTTCTTAACAGAACAGCTGATACCCAGCCACCTCTGCAAGTTATCCTGCCATTACTATGAGCTGTTCACCACTTCTGATCCTCTGTGCTACCACCTAACTGCTGCTCCTACTTCTGGCCCATCTGGTCCATCTTCTGGTACTGTTGCCTCCAAAACTATGCAATTGATGACAGGACAGGTACTGCTGGCTGCTACAGTGCTGCCTAGGCAGTGCCATGATCTGCAGTTACCATCAGGAGTTGGACCACTTGTCAATATGCCACTACCCCTAGGGAGTAGAAGCCATTTTGCACAAGTATCTTTGGTTAAGAATACTGGATACTGTCTTTACTCCCTGGGGTAAGGCAGATGGCCATTTTTGGCCTTAGAAACTCTTAACTTATCTCTCACAATTGATTATATCCCCCCTTGTAAACAAACTGTGTTGTAAAATTCTGAGTCTGTGTCATATTGTAAACTCAGAGACGAAGACTCACAAATTACTATATTTTCCCAGGTTTTATATGGCCTTAGTTCATTTTTTATTCTTTAATGAAATGGCTTTGGGTTAAGCTGTTAGAAAAAAAATAGAGTTTAATTCTTAATAAGTATCAATATTTCTCAAACATTTCAGTTATTGCTTGAAAATATGCTATAATAGTCTACATTGAGAAGTTAGAAACTTAAATAGAGAGAAGAGAAGGAAAGGGATAGAGGAGAAGGAAGGAGAGAAAATGAAAAGCAGATTTTCCAGACTGAACGTGTCCATATGCCCCTGAACCCAAATGATTTTTGAATTGCCCATTGCTTTCCATAAATTATATCATTTAAAATCTCTATTGATATCAATAATGATATGACTGTAGGTATATGTTAATCTAAAAATGGATCAATATGATACATATAGCACAGGTACTAACAAGCTTTCTGTGCTTGTCCATTTATATACTATAAGAGTTTAGGAAAAGAAGGGAGCAGAGAATAAATTAAGATCCTAGATAAATAAGGAAGATATTCTTGGCTAAAATAACTCTCTCATATAGCCCAGCAATGAGAAATCCATTATGAAGTAGCAAGTGACTCTTAGTAAACACAAATGATCCCAGAGAAGATTAAATTATGGCTTTGGGGTCAAATATATCCTGGTTTACCCATTTACTACACATCTGACCTTGGGAAAGCAGTTATTATTTATCAATCGATTTTTACAGAGACTTGTTGCCTTCAATACAGTGGAAAATACCTACTGTTGTTGATTAACTGCAAATAGCTTTCCTCCCTCTAAACTATGTATCTTTTTAAAAATAATGGCATCCCTTCCTCCCCTCTCTCCCTAATCACCTTACTCCCCTAAAACAAACAGGCAACAGTCTTTTCTGAGAATATTATATTCTTGAACTTTTTCCTGCTAGGAGTCTTTTATTTATTAATTAATCACACTTACTTAATCACACTAAATTACACTCACTTAATCGCACTAAAATTTACTTAATCACACTAAAATTCACTAAGCATCTACCACATGGGATACACTATTATATGTTCCTAGGATAGACCAATATACAAAACTGAAAGTGATCACTTACTTCTTGGAAATTATTTTCTAGTAGGGGTTTCAAATATTCTGTACAATTTAAAAAGGTATGTATACTTAGAAAAAAGTGGAATGTAATACACGGGGATTGTTAGTTGCATATTAACTGGCTATTAAAGATCTCCTTGAGAATATGACATTTGAAGACAAACTTGAAAGTTAGAAAGGAGTGAATTAAATGTAACTGAAGGAAAAACATCCAGGGAGAGGATACAGGGTGTCTACAATGTTTGAGAGGACTCCTCTGAGCCCCAAGCCCTGGTAGCATGCTGAAGAACAGTGGGGAAGACAATTTAAAGGGAGAAGAGGCAGAGATATAGAAGGTAGGAATAGGGTTTTTAATCTGACCCTATTTTATCTGAATAGGGTTTTATCTGACCTTATTTTATCTGAATAGGGTTTATCTGCAACAAGTACACTCAGGGTCTGCACCCAGAAGAATCCTGTACTTAGAAGTGAATGCTCTGTGGCCATCTTTTTGAAATTATCAATACATTTGTTTTTTCAATTTATGTTTATATGTGTACATGGCGCATTCAAAAGTGCTCGGAGTCTCAGTGTATATGTAATCTCATCTCTGGAACCCTCCTTGATATTCCCACCTGATCTTCCAGGCAGCCTGGGGGTCTCGGAGCAGTGGCGGGGGTCAGAATGGAGAATGGGAAGGGACAATCTTGTGAGCACAGACTCCAAGGTGTTTTGAAGTAGAACTTGCCAGAGGTCACCCTATTCAAGGCTATTAGTTCATGTGTATTTTATGGGGGTACATCTCTCATAGATCCACAGTTTACAATTATCTACTTATTGCCTAACAGTTGTGAGCTGGAACAGTGGTTTTTTGGCGAGGGGAAATGCCCGACTGGACTTCCCTGCTCTTACTAGGATATGCCTTTTGGATCTGACAATAAATAAAAGAAGTAAAAGGAAACCCAGGAGTCAGGGAACCAGGAAGTCCCACAGAATACTCAGTAATAAGGTAGGATACCATAGCACTTGTCAGGGCTTTCCCCTGGAGTTGCCCACACCTGATGGGAAACCACATAAATGGCAACTTAAAAGCAAGACAGTCTAAAATAGTCTAGATAGATAGATAGATAGATAGATAGATAGATAGATAGATAGATAGATAGATAGATAGATAGATAGATAGATAGATAGATAGATAGATAGATAGATAGATAGATATGTATGTATAGGTATATTATAATTATCTTTAATAGAACACATAAAGGCAGGAAAGGGGTTCTGCATTTTTACTTTGCACTCAGTCAGATAGATAGATAGAGAGACAATCAGACAGACAGATGGCGGTAGATGATAGATGATAGATAGATGGATAGATAGATAGATAGATAGATAGATAGATAGATAGATAGATAGATAGATAGATAGATAGATAGATAGATAGATAGATAGATAGATAGATAGATAGGTGATAGCCAGTAGTATAAAGAGGTAAGGGCTAGCCAGATTATTTAGGATCTTATAAACTCTTCAAGCATGAATCCTGAAAGATTTTTAGCAGACTAAGGACAAGGAATAGCTGGTTTTATATTTTTAAGTATTCTATTGTATTCAGGTAGTGTAGAATTAAGTACAGAGATGATTTCCAATCTAGGTGATGGTATATATATATATATATATATAACCACACAGAAATTATTTCTCAAAAATAAATATAAATATAAAGGTACTGTGTAGAGCAATTTTTATGGCATGCACCCATGTGGTAAGAGAATAAAATACTACCAAGCATTTTTAGAAGCAAAATAGAGTTCTTACTCTCAACAAGCATTAGTTATTAGCAATAATGTTCTCTGGTGATCTGAATCCATGAAATTCATTCTACCTACCCATGATAATAAAAAAATATAAAATGCTTCCCCTTTAAACATCACTTTTGAAACAAGAGTGAAAAAAACTTTAAGGAAGTATCATAAAGAAGGTTGCATTCTATCTTTGGCAAAATCCAAAGAGGACAAATAAGGGAGTAATTTCCTGAGACGAATAGAAAATGGAAAGAAAGAAGTATATTAGGGAGCAATTGTCACCACCCAAAGAAGAGAAATAAAGGACCCACATTAACAAAAGCACACTGTATGTACTCGGGGAGTGAATCACAGCATCATCTGATCTACTTGAATCAAGCAGCTCATCTCTACCTTGGCTAACTGCATAGCCTCCCTATTTCTTTCTTGTCTGCACTCATTCTTGCTGGGCTCTAACTGTTCAGCACCCTAGTAGTTTAACATTAAAAAAAAAAAAAGCCAATCACTTCACTCATTTGCTTAAATATCTCCTGAAGTGTTAACATGGTCAATAATGACTAGACCCATCTATCTATATATGCCGTTCTTTAGTCCTAGTCTTTAGCATGACCTTGGCACTATTAACCCCTTTTTTGCCTAGAATCATTTCTTTATTTTTTTAGAGACTAGGTCTCGTTATGTTGCCCAAGGAAGTTTCGAACCCGCAGACTCAAGTGATTCCTAGTCTCAGCCTGCCAAGTAGCTGGGATTACAGGTACATGCCACTATGCCCAGCTTTCTTGCCTAGAATCTTTGCATATGCTGTTCCCTGTCTCTACGACTCTTCCTGCCAATGTTGCCTTGTCTCAATAAATGCCATCACCCATTAGAAAGTCTTTCATGACTTTCTAAACGAAGTTAAAAATCCTAGTTTTATTTTCTCAGTTACTTTTACTTAGTGACATTATAATTATAATTTTAATGCTTTATTTAGCTCCTGTCACTTGAAGGTATTGTTGACATTATCAGTGCAGGAACTGTCTGTTTCGTTCACTGTTTATTCAACACTTCATTCAGTGCCCTACAAAGAAGTTTCAGTAATAGTTGTTAAATGAATAATAACCCAGTATTTATCTTCCCTCCTTCCTTTAGTCATTCCCTTCATTAGTTCAGTATGATCCAACTGGGTCACATAGATAATTTTAAATATTCCAGTTGTCATAATTAAATGTCTGAAACAAACAAAATCACTTTAATGTTATATTTTATCTAACCCAATATATTAATACATTGTCATTTTAGCATTAAATTGATGAAAATTACTAATGAGAAAGTTTACATTTTTATTGTCATGAATGAATGTCATGTATTTATTTTATACTAACAGAAATATTACTTTCATCTATCTGCATCCTATGTGACGATCAAGATGTATGTGCATGAATGACTTCGTAGCCAGTGGTCACTATATTGGACAGAGCAGGATCCAAAACTTGTGGGATGAAAGTTTTGTTTCTCATCTGCCACAGCTTTCACTTGACAGATCTTTTATCAGATCACATGCTCCTCCCTACTGCTTCCAACTTGTGTTACCTGTCTCTCATTGCATGCAGTAACTGAGTACAACGTTGGTAAACTGGTCCTCAAAAAGATGCAGACACCTTCCCTTAAGTCTTGGGAAAAGGGCAAAAGTATGTGTGGCAAAGTCTACAATGGAGAGAAAGAAAAGTAAAATCTGTAGGCAATAGCTAGTTAATTCTAAGTTTGAGCTGTTTTAATAAAATAACCCATATAACAAATAATTTAATAGTCCCTAACTGTGACTGCCAGCCATCCCCATCTCATCCCTATCATTTGAACACAGACATAAAGATCAATCCTTCAAAAATCCCTGCTTGCATGCTGAAGTCAGACCCTGTTTCCACTTTCATGATCTTAGATTCACTTTTGTGAAAATACTTCCATCAAAGGACATTTATAGAACTCCATTTCCCTAAAGAAATGTCATATACACCTCTATCTGAGATTAGTAGTTCTACAGAGGAAAAAAATTCCACTCACTAAGGAGTGTTTTGCAAATTTGGGGAAAGTACTTTAGATTGTCATATGTCTAGCATTTAGTGGTCAGAAGCTGAGGATGCTGGCTCTTCTAGGAAGCAAATTATAAAAATAATGAAATAACTACCTTGACCTAGGAGATTTTCTGATGAACAGCTGATTGTGAAAATAGGCATTTAAATGAAGACTATACAGTTAGAGGTGAGATTATTATTAAAAGGGTGAATGCCATATTGAAGGTCATGTTTACTTGATTATAGTATCAAAGAAGAGTTTCTTGACAAAGTTTTGGGTTAAAGCAAAATTTTCAATGAGATGTATATCGAGGACTAGCATAATTTTCAATATTTGTATTAACTTTAGATTTCTGACAAGAAAAGGAAAGTAAGAATCAAGCATGGTTCAAAAAGCAGTTGCAGTAGACTCGAGGGTGAGAAAGACACAGGTTGATTAATTTTTATATTAGACGCAGATACACACCATATACCCAAGGTTTGTGAATAATCTTCTTTCTCTCTCTAGGTTTTCAGTTAATCAGTCTCTGGCATTTAGTGAACACAAATGAAATCAATTACCCTTATACGATATTATAGATAAATGTAAAATTTATCTGACACGTAATTGTAATCTTCCTATTGATAACAATAAATGAGTAGTGTTTTAATGTCTGTGAATTTTTAAGTGCTTTTTGAGAGTAAACCACCTTTCTGTAGAGCAATTTTCACTGATAAATTATCCTTTATGTCTTAGCTGACTTAAAAGCAACACCAAATTTACTTACTAATTTAGTGAAGGTCAAGAGTAGGGGAGGAAAGGTAGCAAAAGGGAAAAGGAGGGGCATTTTGAAACTTAGCAAATGGCTTCTTTAAATCACCTGCTGAACAGAGGCAAAAGAACAGTCTAATTTGTGTAGTTCCTCCCTGAACTCCCAGAACACTGTGACCTATTTAAGCTAGAAAGTCTGTATGTGATGACTAATATGACTGACTGGCTGTTTTGCTGGCTTTCTGCAAGCAGGTGATCCGAGAAGGGATGCAATGGCAATGTCACCTGTATGTTTTGAACTTCTGTTGCACATCATGCTGCTGAGAGGGCAGGTACTGGAAATTGAAAGGAAAGACATAAAGCAGCAGGAATTCAATGTTCTCACTCCACAGAGCCTGCCAGCCATATGGCTGCCCCCACAAACCTGAGTGCACGCACAATGCACACACTAGCACATTATTTCACGGATCTCATTTCACAGGCATTCATTTCTGTTTATGCATCTCAGAAAATATGTAGTTGTTCACAACCTTAAAATGTATCGAGTTTGTTATTAATATGCTGAAAAATATTAAGAAACTTTTCTTTAACTGGCTTTAATTTAGCAATGAAAATAGATAATGCAAGTGATTTAGAAAAAAAACTGGTGAGAATTCTGATCTTGGATTTTGATGGGGAGAGTTAAAAATTTTGAGGGGTAGAGTTAAAAAGGAATTAAATATCATCCACCCCATTGCTCTCTCTTTATGACCAAAAACAAGAGACTCTAAGAAGTCAAAAAAAGATCAATCACCTAAATACTGAAACTGTGAGGAGGAGTATGATAGGAATATAATTTAGATTATGTCACTGTAACTCCAGTCCCTTGTTCATCCTGTAGGAGATATACGGAGCCTTAGGGGAGCAACTGGAAGGTGGCGGTAAGAAATAGAGGACAATAAAACTTTAGAGGTTGAGATTATACTTATAATCTGTTTATGTGATATATACACTTTTATGTGGGTAGTAGGCTTAAGCACCTTAAGATGAATGTTTTTAGCAAACTCTTTTTACTTTAAATAATAATAAGGGATAGTAAAGCGATTCAGGAATATTAAGAAAAATTTTAAATATATACAAAAGAATAACTCATATGGTACTTAGCTAATTTAAAGCGTAGTGTCTGCAAGTCTTAAACAGTTCAATATTCTGCATGTGATAAACATTTTATTGTGTTATGGACAAAATTATTTCAATTTGCTACATTTTCTAATTTGTTCTTTCTTAAATGAATGCATAGCAAGCCTAAGAATATTAGGACACATTATACAAACATCATACGAGCCAATGTTTCATATCTATTTTCAGAAAACAATGAATCAAAAAGCAATATTATACTCAATTAGCAAAAAAAAATCCCCTACACTTTATTTCTTTTAGTGAAATTCATACTGATCTAAAAGTTCTCTTTTAACACCAGTAAGTTTCATATATCCACATAGAACAAAGGTAATTTCTAAATGTGTAAATCCTATCCCTTTAAGACTTCTAAATGTTGGAATTTACTGTATAATAGATATTAAAGTTCTTATTTGACTTGTTCAAAGTTTCTAAAGAGTTTTCATCATTGTAATTTAAAACAATAATGTGATTTAAAAGAATACCATAATATATAATCTTTGATTTCATTTCCTTAGAAACTACTAAACAACTTTCAGGGTTGCATAGGTTAAGAATATAGTCCCCATTACTGCTATTTATATAAAAAACTTGAGAACAAATCTGCATTTACATTTACTACAAGTCATACTCCTTGTTCATCTGGGAGGCATGGAACATAACAGAACATATGTTCAGAATTTCACAGGGGAAAGAGAATTATAAATATGGCAATGAAACTATAAAAATGCTGCTAAAAACTCTGAATTTTAGTTTCACAGAAAGACTAGCCGTTTGGTGGTGTGAAGGAGGTCATTTTATTTTGTACCTTAATTTTTCTAAAAGTAAATTGTATATGTCTCTCCAAATTGCTGTGATAATAATTTTGGATATATGTGACTACATGTCTACACATACACAAACATTTCATGTCTCAGTTAAAAAACAATAGGTTGTCTTGGGAAAATTGAACAAGAAAAACAACAATCCAATCGACAAAATATTGAGGAGAAAACTTTAGTCTGGTTTAGACTTGTTAGGCAGGGATTCATTTGGCCCTTCTGGACCTTTGCAGAGTATGACCCTCCAGACAATCAAAGCAACATGACGTTTCAGTCTTCACATTCAGTGACCGGTTCTTAATTTTTTCACCCTTCTTTTTTCCTTTACCTACATCCCTGTCATACTAACTTTAAAAAGGCATTCATTATTTCTCAGCCAGAGCAGCTAAAAGTGGTCAGCCTCTTATGTATCTTAACTACTTTCAACCTCATCTGCATCTTGTCCATTATCCTCTTAGTATCAGAGAATTTTATACATTAATTAATATCAGATATTAATCAGATATAATTAATATCAGATATTAATTAATGGCATATCGCTCCTGCTTGAGATTATTCACTTTCTCCCTTCCTTATAAATTAAATTGACTCTTGAGTGTCAGAAAAAAATATTGAAATTATTTTTTCATAAATTTCCTCTCCTGTAACCACCCTACCCAAGTAATATTTTTTGCTTCCATTCTTGTCAGTTTTTTATTTCTTCCAATTCTTAGACTTAACTGACAAATTTAGGAGTTCTCAGACATGCCATGCCCATCCTTTTTCATCTGCTTGCCTTCATTTAAGTGTTTGCCTCAATGTAAGTTAAGTCTATGTGATTGAACTCCAATCTGTGCTGGAAACCCTAGTTTTGTGTCCTCAGAACACCCTGTGATTTATTCATATCCAGTCACTCTGTCTTAAATTGTCAATTTTCTTGTTGGTTTTCTCTTAGATGGTAATTTTTTGGATTCTGGGAATGAAATTCTGTCATTTAGCATCTGAATCCCCATATTTAGCATAATGCACATGAATGATGCATAGCATTTAATAAAAGTTTATTGAGTTACTTAATGAGGATATTGTTCTTGAGTTTTTTCATGTCACCCATGAAGTAGTAAAGTGTAGGGGAGCAAAATTACACCACCCCAAAATATGCCTTTGGAGCAAGAGTTTTATTTCAGGGAGGTACTCTGAAGGCTGACTAGGAGTTGACTTTGATATTTATACATAAAATTCTGTAAGGAAATATCCTAGGAAGACCTAAACTCACCTCTTTTCAGTGGAAAAGGTAGAATTTAAATATGTATGCATTTGTTTTCCTGATAAACCCCCAACTGAACTCCCCCTTTATCTCCCAACCTTCCAATTATAGCTAAGCTACTTAAGATGACTCTGGAAGCCATACCAGCCATGTAGTCATGTCATACTGGGCCTCTGTCATGTATATATGAGATATAAATGTTATTGTTAAACTTCTTTTTGTTCTTTTTCCTTGTCACTCCATCTCATGATGGTTTGATTATTTGCCAGGCTAGAAGAACCCAGAAAGATAGTAGATCATTTCCTTTGTGCCCCCAGTAGAACCAAAGCTAAATTTTTCAGAACACAATTAAATGAATGAGAACACCATCTTGGCAGCCTTGGCAAAGTGTCAGAAGAGGGAAGTTAGGAAAGAGTATGTATAGAGTTTTGGATTCTGGGGTAAAGTAATTATTGTAAATCTTTCAAAATGAAAAACATACTGGAATTGAGATATTTGTGACATTAGTGATTAATCAAAACAAGGCAGAAGTCTTGAAGTAAGTGATATTAAGTGTACTGATTTTGATAAGTGAATATAGGGTAAGTGAGTTGATCAGTCCTTTTCCTACATAGCCTTTATAACCAGCACCTGGAGTATTGTGTCCTCCCCAAAATGGTGTTCACTGGGTGTGTACATATGTCAGTGGTATGTACACCTGGACCTGGAAGCAAGGGGATAAAGGGGACAGAGGCATGAGAGAGCACTAGTATGGGATGAGAGAGAGAGCTGAGAAAATGCCAGAGAGAGAGAGATCCCATAGAAAGACTGTGAAGATTCCTGGGGGACTGAGAGACTCGCCTGCCTCCTAGCCCCCTGGCGCCCTGACCCACACCCTGCCTGGTGCCTCTGTGTAACTACTAGAACCAATAAAAAAAAAGTAGATCGGTGACCTGATACTTAAATTACAGTGAATTATCCTCAATGATAACTCAATGTCTATCTTAAACATGTTTATCTTAAATAAAATCTTAAATAAAGTGATTTATATAATTAAATAAATTTCTTATCTTAAATAAAGCAATTTGCAAAAGTTAACTAAAGCAAAATTGAATGTATAAATTGGCTTAACTCTTAATTCTAATAACTATACTATACTTATGAAGCTAATTTCCATTTTCAATTCTTGCATACCTTTACCATTCTCTTTGAAAATAACTTCCAGATAGAATAGAAATACTACTACCCTTGATGTGTAGATTTGAATAATACTGTCTAATTCATTAAACCATTTTTAGGAGTGGCACGTAGAATGAAGAAGAAATTGAGACAGAGAGGTTGATAGCGATATGTGAGGCTAGCCCACAGAACGGGGATCCTGGGAAGCATGTCCAGGTCCAACTTTAATGAAGTCAAGATGCCACTTATATACCCCAGCCAGGAAATGTTACAATGATACAATGAGGAAGTAGCAAAGCATACATCACAGGCAGCAGGGAGGATGCGGTGATGGGTGATAATAAGAGAATTTACCTGTGGGGGCAATAGCCATTACTAAGAAATAGGTCATATGTCTCTTGGGACATTCCAAAGAGGTTAGAAAGCTGGGTTACAGGTGAGAGATGTGCTCTTGCCCACCCTCTTGTGTGCCAGAGGGGCCTAGAGAGATGGGAGGTGTTCCTCTTATCTGAAGCTCCATCTCTCTATGTGCTTCCACATTCTACAGACCATGCTGAGAAAAATCCTTCCTTAATAGAGCAGATAAAAATATCAAGTTGTACCATAGTCATCAAACAGGTGTCAGTTGGGATACCAGTTGTAGGGTGGGCTGAGAGACAGGCAAGGCCCCAGTCTCTCCAGGAATCTTCATGCTCATGTTCTGGCCTCTTTCTCTCCCTGACATTTTCTCCTGCTCTTTCAGCTTCTTTCCCCTAGGGCTCCTGCTCCCTTCCTAGGGTGATGCTGCCCATTTAGTCTCCCCTCCCAGCCCCAGGTGTGTCCACTCACATATGCATACACCCACTTGACCCAGAAGTATGCACAATCATGGGGAGGGTGCAATACCACAGGTATTAGCTGATAATACAGGTTAATGGAGGGAAAAGTCTGACCAACTCACCCTACAACAGCCTATAGAAATGAAAAATCTCTAGGTGCCAGCTACTACTATACCAAATATCAGATTGCTATAGAAAATGTCAGAGGTGCAGATATGGAGATTGAGGGCTATTGTTAGAGAAGCACTGGTCTTTACAAATCAATGTATTGACACACTAGAAGTGATGAATAAAAGTTCACAACTTCACAAAGACATGAGCCCCTCCCAAAGAAGTGTTTGCACTGGCAAGAGACAGGAGCCCTTCTGCACACCTGTGCCTATGTTGGTGCTTCTTGTGTCAACCTTCTCCCTGTACAGGGGAGCACTTCTTCTGCTCACCTGTGACTATGCAGAGTCTTCTCTTTGCTTCTTCCTTTGTAGAACAGCAGCAGCAGCTCTCCTACATACCTGAGACCATGCAAGCATTTCTCTCCACCAAACTTTTCCCTTTGTAAAGTCACAGAGGCCGTCCTTCTCCAAAGGCTGCCCACATGTAATGACACAGGCCTCTCTTTTAACAAACTTGTCCTTTCAAAAGCAGACTTTTCTGCCTGACATGTGCTTATGTGTCCCCTTTTTTTCTCCATTTTTATTATAAACCTGCCCTGTTGGATATAACTAAATGTCTACCACATGAGAAATGTGCCTGGGATATTTGCTATGTGCTGCTGAAAGGCGAGCTCTTGGTTAAACTTCCCAGAGGTAATTCAAGGACCCCACTCTCGAAGTCTAACACTTCTCCAGACCAACTTTACAGTTCATCATCCAAAAATTTCAGTGTCCCATTGCTAAGATTTTGGGTTACAGCAATTGTAGTAACAGTCCTCGACTCTCTAGGCTGAGAACCACTGAGAACCACTGAAATGATATAAGTGTTCTTGGGCTCTGAGTACAATAAAACTAACAGTTATTTCAGTGAAAGTTCATCATTGCTTGTAGAAAAATCCTTCCAATGTCAATGTTTGAAAATTTCCTATCTGTACTATTAACACAGAGAAAAGACCATCTAAGCTTTAAGTTAGGTTTCTGCTTTCTTAAACTTGCGATACATTTCTGTCCATCCTTTCTGCAGAAAGAATGAGGATTTTAGTTAAACCAGTCTGATGTTTTAAGAAAGTAACTTAGGTACTTAAATTATTTCATCTTTAGATCAAAGTGCGTAAATGGCTTTGTAAATACTACGTTACACAAATTTTCTGAGATGGCTAATTCAAGATTTCTCAGAAGGTAGTTTGAGAACAAGCTCTTAAGCATCAGAAACATTTGAGGCAGTTAGTAAGAATACTAATATCCTTACTCCACAGGAAGTTCATTAAATCAAAAGGTGAAGGTAAAACTAAAGAACCTTTACTGTGAACATTCTAGTTGTAATCCTCATGTTCACAATGCTAGCCCAGAGAGATAATTGGGAATTTATACATTTGTGGCCAATTTACAAAGGAAAGCTGCTAGGATTATTCAGTGCAAAAATGACAAGTTAAACTGTATAATTGTCTCACACAGAAAATATTTGCACTTTCATTTCACTTAAAATATCTTTATTTCCTCATCCTGAGATTTCACCTTCAAAGAAATGGTATGCAGTGTCTCATCAGAATCAAGTAAAGATAAAAAAATAAGTGCCAAACATGACTCAAGATTGTAAAGATGTGTCAGTTGTAGCAACTACTATTCAGAGTTCTGTTCACAGGTACATCATGTATATACATAGGAACACTGAAAGACTTCAAAATATATCTACTTCTGACATGCTCAGTGTCGGTTTCTTTACAGAGCTGTACCTGTGAAAATAGGGGTAAGTTTTAAAGTTTTAGTTAATTAGATGTAAGAATTTGATTAGCAGATAAAGAAGGAAATAACAAAAATCTGTGGTGTTTAAAGATTTGGGAAAGTATGCATGTTTGATACTGCCTTATTATATTTACTTATATAGCAAAATATAAATACCTACTAGTGAGTGCCACAGAAAATAGCTGCTTTTCTTCTGTAGTGCAGAAAATACCCAGAACAGGTCTTCCAAAGATTCTCAGAACTGGCAGCTTCAGGAATTATCACACTGGCATGCAAATAATTTTGAGTTGGGATCAAATTAGGATAAAGAGAAACTCTTGTCCCTTCCTAATTGAAAAAGGGACAGCCATTCCTTAAGAAGAACGGATATTTGGGGCATTATCCAGATTTAGAATTATCTATAGAAATGAATCTTCCAACTGACGAGCTGATCAGAAACAAGAGAAATTAAAATGCAGTATATATTTATGTTAAAATAGAAAAGACAGGTCCCAAATATGGTCCTTCTGTTGCCAGGCAAAAGGTCCAAAATTTGTTACTCTATCAGAACTTCTCTGACCAGTTCTGGATCTGGTTACCTTATCACCAAAAACACAAACAGAAGTACCTTTGTTGTAGCAGTACAAACAATTTTGTTCACTAACAAGGGAGAGGGAGAAGGTCCACTTATCAAGTGATGGCAGGTGGTAGAGTTGAAGTCAAAAGAGTTGGTCGGTGTGACAGAAGTCTGCCACTGCTGAAATTGGGGTTCCTCCACCAGCATCCTGGAAGTAGGAAAGATGGTCTGACACTTGTTGGGATGTTAGAGTACAGACTGAGTGGCACTCACATCTCCCTTCAAATCCTCTTTGACTCCTCCGCCTCCTTGCTCAGCTCTACCCTCAATTAGGTGGCGCAAGAGACATGGACTCTCCCCTTTTTTGGAAACCAACCACAGTTATGGGGGACTGCCATTTGAAGCAGTTCTAATAAAATGGAGAGAGCCCATGAACACTGCTACTCTTTTTTTTTTTTTTTTTTTTTTTTTTTTTTTTTTTTTTTTTTTTTTGAGACTAGGTCTCGCTATTTTTGCCCATGGAACCACAGGCTCTCATTGCCCGGGGTACTATAGACTCAAGCAATCCCCAACCTCAGTTTCCCAGGTAGCTGGGATTACAGGCGTGCGCCACCACGCCCAGCTATGTTTTTGGAACTAGGTCTCGCTATGGGCCCCAGGCGGGACTCAGACCGCGATCCCTAGCTCCGGCCGCTTCATAGGCTGAAGCTTACAGGCACGAGCCACCGTGACCGGCCTACACTGCTACTCTTTAAAGCCTCACAAAAATGGTTACAGCTTTGCTCCTTTCTTAGTAGCCCCATTGCTCAAAATCTCAAAAGCAGAATTCAGACCCTGGAACTGCATAGGTGCCAGGAGAATCCCACTGTATTCTCCTTCATCTTGGTGGTGCTGGATGTCAGGGGACAGGGTGGTCACTTGTTATGTCTGCCATCCTGAGAGCTCAGGAGAGTAAAAATCAGCTGCCCTAGGTCACTCTAACATTTTATCATGGAGGATCCCTCACCTTGACTTAATACCTATTGCTATTTCTACCTCTCCCAACGTGTAAAACCCAGATCAATCAATCAAAAGTTTTCTAAACAGAACCAGTGAGGTAATTTGAAGGATAAGACCCCAACCCTTGTACCTCTGTCTTCCCCTGAGATGGTGGCTTAAGCTAAACAGAATTTGTCCTTTTGTAACTAGTTCTGTGCCACTTTCCTTTGTCTATAATACCCTCCATTGTAAGAACCCTTTGTAGTAGCTAGATGGGATGCTGCCCATACAGGAATGCTTTAATAAAGTGTTAGAATTTATTGGAGATCTAATAAAGTTTATATACCCAACTATCAGAATTTGCTTAACACTTACAATATATGAGGCAATGTGTATTATGCTGCTTGCATGTATATAACTTAAATCTCTTTAAACTCATTTTCCTCAACTATAAATGAAAAATAGCATTTTCCAATCCAAAGATTTCTTGCCAGAAGTCTACCCTTAATGTGTTCTGTGAGTTGTGCTCCTTAGAATACTTGCAATATAGGTTACAAAAATATAAGCTACTTTATGCATAATATTTTATGGAATGCTGATAATCTTGCTACATTGTTCCAAAAAATGTATAATGATTTGAAATTGGTCTAACTTCAACATAAGTTTATTTTAGCATATTTCATTGTATTCGATAGCAAAACAAGTAAAGCAATATCCAGGCATAGCAGCCTCCTCATTCTGTTTCTCTCTAATTTGGCATTTGGTCAGGCAAATGGTTTACATCGAAAAAAAAAAAAGTAGTAATTCAAAAGGCAGCTATGACAATTCATTGTACTTCTTGTACCATCTCATAGTGGGTCATTTATCATTATGATTAATAGTTTCAAGTACTTTCAGAAACTATAATACTTGTCTCAGACTTCATTCAGAATTTTAATTCATTTCTATCATCTAGTACTACTAAATGTTACTGAATGAAAGGTAACATTATATCCAACTATTGTATGAAAAGGTGGAAAATATGATGAATGTTTCCATGGCTATATATTTGGAATAAACAGAACAAACTGAAATCTAAATAGAAATAATTGTGGCAGACAAAGGACATTGGGCACTTGAAATTCTTTCCCTAGATGCAAAGTACAAAGGACTAATTGACAATCCAAACTGGCGAATTCACAAAAGTGTATGGAGGTAGGCAGAGAGAAGTTAAAGTATGCACACATGAGCATGTACACACATATGTACATACATGTGCACACACACTATTAAATATATTTGCACCAACAAAGCTCTCAGAAAATAAATACCAAAAATCACCAAAGGGGAGAAGGTAGATTATTGCCCGTTTAATCTTGATTGATGATATTTGAGGCCAGTAACTTTTGTGACAAAGTTAATGCTCATTTCCCTTTTTCTCATACAAACTGTCACATCAGTTCTACTTGTAGGTCTGGTTTTAATGCTCCCTCATTGACTTACTGAGAACAAACCAAAAAAAAAGTAAAGATAGCGTTACCCAAAGATGACCACCAGCCCCAAAGGAAAAGAAGAGGCTGCGGGATATATGCATTCTATGGAAGCACTGTAGGTAAACTTACAGCAAGTGATGGCTTTCACATTTCTCTATAAATATTTCAATATATAGATCCATAGACATTTTAAAGAATACTTTCCCCTTCACATGTAATTATGGCTATTCCACAATTACATTATGTATATATTTGAATTATTCAAAATCATTTGCATATTCAGGGTCAATGAACCCTGATAATCCCAGTCATAATTTTACTATCCCATTCTTGTCTTTTTCCCTCTCACAATCCCAAAGTATTAAAAAAAAAAAAACTCTACAAGAGTAATATTAAAGCAATAAATAAGTAACCTCAATATAAATATGTTTACTATTTCTGGTGGTAGAAGATATAATACAAATTTCAAACAAGTATTGAAATTAAAAACAATGAAAAATGCTTATGAAAAATAAACAATAGAAAATTTAGAGATAATAATATAACTGCCATGGTAAAATCTTCTGTGATACTTTATTTGCAATAATGTTTTAAGTTTGATGTTTAGAGCAAACTTTCTTGATTCAGAGTTCTAAACTGCTAGAGAGTGCTTACAAGATTTATTTTTAAAAAACCTGACTAATCAAGCTGTTAGTACAAAACTGCAATTCAGAACTATCATTCTGAAAGTTTATATACACAGGGGTCAGCAAATAATGGGATTAGAATTTGATCTGGTAATCTACATTTACCTAAAACCTGAGTTTCAAGTAGTCTTCTAGTCTAGGAAATAGTTGGTAAAGTTTGGGTTTTCAACAGGGTGAAGAGGGATCAAGACATGAAATATGGCCACCAAATTCCCAAACTTCCAAAATTTCTTGACAGACTTGGAGGAAAACATGATTTATAAGACAGGGATGTATGCAAACCTGTTTCAGTCATGTCACTAGGTGTAATACTGTTCACTGTAAGTTTCTAATCATCAGGTTAGTCCTAATGGGATGTGTAAAGGAAATCAGAATATTAAAGTGACTTGGCATTACTAATACCCATATAGAAAAAAAGTGCAAATTTTCTCCTGATATTTGCACTTTAATCACAGGTCTCAAATTCTCTATAGGTGCCAGTGAGTAGACACTCACACAAACACATGTACACGCACATACAGATCATATTAGGAGTCTTAAGGAGCAACAAAATTCATAATGAAACTACTCACATTAAAACAGTGAAATTATCAAAATAAGCGATGTCTTATTAAAACATTTTACTCTGTAAAAGGATGTTCATAAAAATGGATACATGTTTTTGATAATGTAATTAATATAAATGAATTGAAAAAATCTTACAATGTAAATAATCTGATTCCCACTTATATTTGAAATACACATTTTGTATGTCCACATAAAAATGCAGACATGATTATGAAGGGGAAGTAGTTTGGATGAGAATAAAATGTTTGTCTGTTTTTTGTACATAGTAATAGAATAGAAAATTATTGTCATAAATGGTGAATAGCATCAATTTGGACTAAAAAGCACATAGTTCTATGTGTGATTTAGAAAAGACCTATTGACTTTTATGCTGTAATTATTTTAAAATACAATGAAGGATAACCTTGATACTTTCCACTGAAGGAAATGCAACCACAATCTTTGCAATCAGTGAAAAGATATTTTCTACAGTTCCAGTTTTGAAAGATGGCTTATTGAAAAGCGACTCTTCAGGTTTCTTTTGCTAATAAATGTTTTTTATCCAAATTACAGATATGGTATTTTTAATAAACTTCAATTTCCAATATTTCTTAAAAATATAGTTCCGGCAGATATTAGAGGTCGTTCCTAATTAAAAGCTCGATAGAAATGGCTAACATAATGTATATAGTCTTAATGCTGGACAAAGATTTGGAATGGGTTTAAATGACCAAAATACATACTAAACAAAGTAGATATATTATTTATATTTTAATTACTCATTGTTGCCTTCAAGCAAAGCATTGAAACATTAAAAAATTCCTTCTAAACTCATTATCATTTGAAAGTTTTAGAAAATATATACTTAGTACTACATGTTGGGACTGTTTTATAAATAATAAAGTAGCTTCAAATGTGACATTCATTCAAGGATACATTTTGGAAAGCCATTCTTATATACTTTTTTCACCCTTGAACAAAATCATTTACTGGTTTTCTATTTCAATGTTCTTACACTGGGTGGAAACAAAATAATTTTACTCATCATCACTTTCTGTGTTCAGTTGAGCCATGTCTATTCTCCCCTATTCATGGAGGTTTAGGGAAAGGCAGCTCATGAGCTGTGTGTCATGTTTATTATCATATGTCCGCTCTTTTTGTTCCATCTATAAGATTTGTTAGACTTTAAAATGCAATACAACTATACTCATGTGTATGTTTGTCTTCCTGGATAACTCAAGCATACAATTGGGAAAACAAAGTTCACACATTCTGCTTCTATTCCAATTAACAGCTATATTATAAACTGACAGATAACTAATGAAAAATAAGGGGTTATGAAAACATAATAGCTCAATTGAATGGGTTGCAATTAAAAGCTTATCAATGCCCACTTTTGTTATCATTCCATGGTGCTCTGAAACCTCTAGAATGTAATTAATATTTCATACAATTCACAGCTTCTAAATGAATTTTGCATTACATCAATGGGCAAAAATTAATTAACAATCATCAGCACACTGTGGAGGAATTTCTTGTTTACACAAAGATTATTGTCCAACTCAACTTTAGAAAAATAATTATCTGCTACACACTTGGGAGAACTTTACATTGTTATACAGACCTCCACATGGATGACTTTTTGAGTGAATTATTGTTAAACAAACTGTTGGAGAGTTGAAAACCCATGTCCTACATGTAATGCAATTAGGAAAATTAGTGGATATTCTGGAGAGGAACACAGTATCCATGGTACCTCTAATGCATTGAGAAATATGTAGAAGTTTCTCAGCATGGTGTTAACACTCTTAGTTAAGTAATATTGATTCTTTAAACACATTCAAACAGCCATTATTATTCAATGTCACAAGTAACATTAAAGTTCCTTGAGATCATGTAATATTATTTAAAAAAAATAATGCCTAACGCTGTAGCTATTTTTTGGCAAGTATGACTCAATATAAACATACAGGATGCTATGTTTTGTACACTTTTTTACCTAAGTATATAGCAAAGAACCAAGTGAAATCCTTCCTGGTATATGACAGGGTAGGCAAACACATAGCTAAGTAGCTAGACAAAGAGCTAAATGGCTGGATAGACAAATATTAAATAAATAGACTGATGGGTAGGTGGATGATACAAACTTTTTATGATTTTCAAGACAGCATCCTACACCTAGGAAGCTTAATTAAAGATATAAGAACAATCATAGATTTCTGATTGTGCAACTGCATCACACATTCTGTTACACCTGGAGAAATGAAATTCATTAAGTGCTAAATCACTGACACATGTACTAAAAGAATATAATGTTCTATATTAAACCTTTCATAACTTAATATTTTAAATCTGGTTCTTAAATATTTGCAATTGAATCTCTCTGTTTGAATTTATGAATATAATATCTTATGACTAATGTCCTTAGTAGGTACCTTAAAACTGAAAAAAAAATCTGTATTTTCTTAAACATTGATCTTTGATGTAGTTGGGTATAAACATGATTCATCTGTGAATTTGCAGTATTTCATCCCCAAAACTTATAATATCTCGAAAGTATATTTACTCTTTCTTTCAACACCATTATGAGATTCTCTAAGAATTTACCTTTGACCTTGCAAGGCATTATGTTTCATGTGAATCTCACAAGTGACTCTCAAAGTTCTAGTCAGAATTAATAGTCTGTTCCCCGAGTATAGGTATATGTGGAAATAGTTGAGTTGCATCCTCAACAACATTCAGACTCTGAATTCCTGTGTCAAAAGCATTAGAAATTAATTCTGACCTACCTTAAATCCAACCAATCAGCACAACTAGTAAACATGACAGTGTAATTGAAGGCATCCATGAGAATTAATCATTTCAATTACAACAGCTTGTAGATGAGCCAAGACTGACCAGTTTGATCAGAAGACACAGAGAAAAATACTGGAGAAGTTCGGTTTCCAAACAAGAAGACTCAGTTTCAATAGCTTACCTACCCCTTAACTATTTTCTGTGTGGCAAATTCTTGCACCTAATTTATAATTTTCTCATAAAGTTAAAATCAAAACCTTCATTAAAACCAAGTGACACTGAAGATAGCATGTATCTTCCTGAAAGACCGTGACTCTGTCATTTGAAAATAAATGAATGATTCACTGTATTCTCTAAGAAGTAGGGAAAATTTAACCGGGAAATTTAGTCTTCAAGATGTTGGTAATGGATATTCATGATCCAGTGCTATCACTTTTAAAAAAAATTGATATAATAAATCAAGTCCATAATCTTCCAATGAAATTTCTTTCTTTCCCTCTCTCTTCCTCCATTTCTTGCTCTCTACCTTTCTTCCTCCTACCCTCTTTCTCCCCATTACAACCCCATCCCTTTTAATATAAGACATTTATAGATAATTAATAATGTATATGACCAAATTCACTTCTCTGTATAGTTATAACTACAATGTACATTAAAGTCTGTTTTCCTTTCTTAATCATCATCAAAGTCTTTATTTTCCATTAATAAGTTGATCCTACAACACTGAAACCTGAGTATTTGCTATATGCTAATAAATATTTTTCAGCTCTCTTTTCTTATAAGAAGTAAGATTATCCAAGATTTCCTAAGAATTTAAAATCTAGATAGGAAGAATTTACTGCATGCCTGTGCTAATTATCATATAATATGACTTCATTTGAAAAAAATTAATAATTTTCAATTTTTCAAAACATTTTGTAGGTTACTACAGATGCCTTCTGTTTTCTAGAAACTCAGTTCTGAACTTACTTTACTCTGCTAACTTTTTTAATATGCTGTTTGGTATCAACACAAAGCCTTCTAGCTGGGATGGGGTAAGCAAAGCCTTTAACTGTGTGCTGCTTATAAATATAGGGAAACTGAAAAGTTCCCTAATTTTCTTTAAGTACCATAGCCACAGATATTCAAGAACTTTGGCCTTTGTGAGTAGTTCTCTATTCTTGATGTTTCCAAGTTTTCATTCAAGATGTCTGTAATCTTCATTGGTTAAGTCAATCTTTAATAAGAATGTTGTAATATATATATTACATATATATAATATATATATTACATATATAATATATATAATATATAATATATATATACTACAACTTGAAAACATTGTATATATACTTGAAAACATATCTATAAAATAGGAACTTAGACTTTAATGTTCATTGTGTGTATATATCGATATATACACACACAAACTCTTCAGGGATATATATATATTTACACAAGATATGTGCAAATATATACACACATATATATATGTATACACATAGTAATTTATAGCATCCATCCACCAAGAATCAA
The DNA here is from genome assembly GCA_004024945.1 of Uropsilus gracilis. NCBI lineage: Eukaryota > Metazoa > Chordata > Mammalia > Eulipotyphla > Talpidae > Uropsilus > Uropsilus gracilis. The sequence continues at coordinate 27,784 of PVHY01013695.1, forward strand.
TTGTACTTAAGGTAACAGGAATCTGCATTTTATTTTTTAGATTTTTTTAATTTTAATTGATTGCATACACACATACACACACACACACACACACATTACATCGTTGTCTACCTTGATGTTCTCCCATCTCCTTAACATCCACTAACCATCTTTTGTGCCCTACTCCTCCCCTGTTTTTTTCCTCCTCCCCTTCTCTTTCTCTGTGGTTTGGTTCTGTTGTCAGTTTTAAAATTTTCTTATACCTTTTTTTTTTTGTTTTATTCTAAATCCCTCATATAAGTGAGACTATCCCAAATTTCTCTTTTTTCTTTCTGGCTTATACCTGTTAACATGATACCTGTTAGCTCCATTTGTGATGCTGTAAATGATATAAGGTTGTCTTCTTTGATTGATGCATAATATTCCATTGTGTAAATATGTCACATCTTTTTCATCTATTCGTCAATTTTGGGACATTTGGGTTGTTTCCATATCTTGACACACTGTGCTGCAATAAACATGTGAATACAAGTGTCCTCTTTAATTAGTGATTTTGTGTCTTGTGGGTAGATCCTCAGCAGTGGGATTGCTGGGTGGAATGGTAATTCCACTTTCAGTTGTTTGAGGGTCCTCCTTATAGGCTTCCATAGTAGCTGGACCAGTTTGCACTCCTACTAGCAGTGTAATAGTGTTCCTTTTTCTCTACATCCATGCCAACACCTGTTGTTGCCCCTTTTTTAATATGGGCCATTCTTATTGGTGTAAGATGGTATCTCAATGTGGTTTTGATTTGCATTTCCCTGATTATTAAATGACGTGGAGCACTTTTTTTTTCATACGCCTATTGGCCATCTGTTTTTCCTCTTTGGAGAAGTGTCTTTTTAGTTCTTTCCCCCAACTTTTTTACTGGGCTTTTGCTTTGTTTTGTAAGTTGTGTGCATTCTTTGTGTATCTTTGTTATCACACCTTTATCACTTGTATAGAGAGAAAAATTTTATCCCACTATCCCACTTGGTTGGGTTTCTTCTTTCCTTTCTTTCTTTCTTTCGTTCTTTCTTTCTTTCTTTCTTTCTTTCTTTCTTCCTTTCTTCCTTTCTTTCTTTCTTTTTTGGTCTGTTGTCTCTTTTGCTGTACAGAAGCTTTTTAGTTTGGTGTAGCCCCAAAATTCATCTATGATAAACCCACAGAAAATATGATACTAAATGGAGAAAAATTGAAATTGAGTCACTTAAATGAAGATCTGGAACCAGACAAAGATGCCCACTCTCACCAACCACTGCTTTTCAATATAGTACTGGAAATTCTAACTATGGCAATAAGGCAAGAGAAAGACATAAAAGGAATACATATAGGGAAAGAAAAAATAAAACTATCATTATATGCAGATAACATGGCACTCTACGTAAAAAAAACCCCAAAAATTCACAGAAAAACAAATTGAAATGATAAACCTGTTTAATAAGGTAGCTGGATACAAAATCAACACACACAAATCAGTGGCTTTCTTATATGCAAAAAATCAGTAAGAAGAAGAAATTTTAAAAAACACTCCTTTTGCCATTACACCACTGAAAATTAAATACTTGTGACTAAATTGAACAAAAAAAGTGAAGAATATATACAAAAAAACTAAAAAACATTCTTAAAGGAAATAGAAGAAGACATAAAAAATGGAAGACATTAAAGTCTAAGTTCCTATTATATAGATATGTTTTCAAGTATATATACAATTAATGTTCAAAGAATCAACATTATCAAAATAGCTATTCTACCAAGGTAATCTACAGATTCAATGCAATGCCAATGAAAATCTCAATGATATTTTTTAAAGATATAGAGCAAAAATAACTGAAATTCATCTGGAATAATAAAAGACCTTGAATATCAAAAATCCTCCTGGCCAAAAAAGAGAGAGAATGGAGGTATTACAATCCCGGACTTCAAATTATACAACAAAGCCCTAATAATTAAATCAGACTGGTACTGGTACAAAAACAGATAACCAGACCAGTGGAACAGAATCAAGTGTCCAGAGAATAAACCACACATATATGGTCAACTAGTCTTTGACAAAGGGACAAAAACAAAACAGAACAAAACAATGGAACAAGGATAGCCTCTTCAATAAATGGTGCTGGGAAAACTGGTCCATGGCATGCAAAAAAATAAACCAAGACAACTCCCTCACACCTTGTACAAAATCCAGCTCAAAATGGATTAAAGACTTGGATTTTAAGACCAAAAACCAGAACATGCAGAGAGGAAAGTCCGGGCAAAACCCTCCATGAATTATACTTCAGAACTCCATTTCAGGACACATCTACAACTGGCAAAAAAATGAAGGCATCTGCATTTTAAACAAATATTTCTTTTGATTCTTATGTAATTGATTTTCAGATCATGCTCTGAGACATCCTGCTTTATTATCTTTTAAAAATTAATCTATTTATTCTGTAATGTTGTAGTTCCCATATTTTCTCCTCCACCATATCACCTGTGACCCATCACCAACTTTCCTTGTGTTATTCCCTACTCTGTTTCACTCTCCTCATTCTCTCTCCCTTGCTAGATGTTTCATTTCTATAATTCACCTGTTAGCTTTTACTAACTTAGTTCACCTTAGTGTCTTTGGTAATGAATGATTCATATAATATTTCTAACTGAAGGCACTTCAGGCTTAGTTTTTGTATCCATGACCTTAATATGTTCCACCTCAAATAACACCATGTTTATGTAACTACAAGGGCTCAAATCACCATAATATAAACTTAAATGACATTCTGAGTAAAAAGACTAGGATTTTGTGTACCAGTGTGCTGAGAGGGATCAATAGGAAGATTCCCAATGGGGTAGATTCAAAGACAGGTGGTAAGAGACAATGCAGAAATTCAGGCAGAACCCTCTAGACTAGAAAGGAACAACAGTGCTCACAGGTAACAATTAGCACCAGTGATATCAAAAGCATTTTTCATTTTCAGTACTTTGAGGCTGCTTTCCATAGAGGCTGGACCAGTTTTCCTTTCCACCAGCAGTGTAAGAGTGTTCTTTTTTCTCCACATCCATGCCAACACTCTTGTTGTCCATTTTCTTTTGATATGGGTCATTCTTACTGGTGTGAGGTGGTATCTCATTGTAGTTTTGATTTGCATTTCCCTGATTATAAGTGATACTGAGTATTTTTTCATATGTCTGCTGGTCATTTTTATTTTTCTTTGGAGAAGTGTCTTTTATGCTCTTTTCCCTATTTTGACTTGTTTTTGCTGGCATTTTTTTGACTGTTTCACTTTTGTTAAGTTGTGTGAGTTTTTTGTGAATCTTTGACATAAGACCCTTGTCAGTTGAGTGGAGTATAATTATTTAATGTAGTGGCTTTCTTAATTTCTTCTTCTTTGGACTTATTTCTTTTGTAAAAGAATGCAGCTAATATTTATGTATTGATTCTGTTACCAGCTATCCTATTGAACTGGTTTATTGTTTTCATTAGATTTTCTGTAGAGTTTTTAAGATTTTCTACACATATTATAATTTCATCTTCAAACCATGATAGCTTTACTTCTTTCCCTATTTGAATTCCTTGTATTTCCTTCTCTTGCCCTATTTTTCTAGGTAGGACTTCCAGTATTATATTGAAAAACAATGATGAGAGTGAACAGCCTTGTCTTGTTCCCAATCTCAAAGGAAAGATTTTCAGTTTTTCTCCATTTAGGATTATTTGACTGTGATTTTGTCATTTATTGCTTTTACTATGCTGTTATATTCCTTCTATGCCCAGAATTTTGAAGATCTTCATTATAAATTGATGTTGAACATTGTCAAATGTTTTCTCATCTTCTATTGATATGATCATGTGGTTTTTATTTTCCTTTTTGTTAATGTGTTGGATTGCATTTATTGATTTTCAGGTGTTGAACCATTCTTGTTTCCCTGGAATAAATCCCTACCATTCAATCCAGCAATTCCACTTCTGGGGATATACACAAAGGATAAAAAAAAAAAAAAACTCTAATTATATTGTACTGTTTACAATAGCCAGAATATGGAAGCAATTCAAATGCTCCCCAAAGAATAGTAGAGCAGAAAGTTGTAGTATATTTACACAATGGAATATTATTCAACAATCAAAAAAGACAAATTTGATGCATTTGTGATATCATGGATGGGCGAAGAAGGAATCATGCAAGTGGAAATGAGCCAGAAAGAAAAAGAGAAATATTGGATAGTCTCAACTATATGTGGGATATAGGGAAAATAAACTAACAAAAGGACAAAAATTTAAAACTGACAGCAGAACTATAGCAAAGAAGAAGGAGGAGGTCAGGGTAGGAATGGGTGTGGGAGATGGGATGGCAGTTCATGGGTTACAGGGTGGTGGGAGAACTTCTGAGTATAAAACACTGTAAAATCACTCTTTATCTATCTAGAGATAAAATTGATCAAAAAAGTTTTTTTTTTTTTGTTAAGATGTAGCAATATCCTGGGCAGTTAGTAGGGCTAAATTAGGAAGAGCACTTTTATCTTTCATGATGAAAGTTTAAATTCTTTGAGTGCTGATCTAATAATAAATGAAAAAGTGTTCCTTAACGACCACAGAAAAGCATTCTTCAGATATATTTGGAGATTTTTGCATTTTTTTCTTTTTATTTTTTCCTCTCTTATACTTATATATTTTTAATCTGTGTCCACTAACCATCCCAAGTAGGATGAGATTCCAGATAGTTTTCACTTTTTTAAATTTACTGCTGTATCCTCTAATTGTTAGAAATGTGTGTAGCATATAAAATTTGATTGAAAAAAATGTTAAATGGATTAATATTGATAGCAAAGACTTTGAATGGTGATCAAATAAAAGATATTTAGTTTTCTAATTAACTTTACATATATTTATTTACTACAACTGTATATTGGAAAATTAAATCATCTCTTGGTGATACATGTCTCCCAGGAATTCTATTTAGTATTTGAAAATTTTCATTCCTAGATAGGTTTTCCTTCCTTCTCTCTGCATCTAGTATATTTTTGTCCTACTTATGCCTTTGAGATCAGCACTCAGACCTCCCATGTAGGACATCTCTTCACATCTGGGAAACTGGCTAATACTTTCTATCATGCCCTGACCTCAAAATTAAATCACTCCAGTTATTTTAATCATTCTTTATAGAATACAAATATCATTTGACATCCTCCTTTTGATTTGAATCTAGGACTACTTATCTGTTGGTAACAGTGTAAGATCTAAGGAATCAGAATTGAATCAATGATGCAAGTACAGTCTGAGATACATTCTAAGTAGAACAAGACTCATCACTCACTTTAAACATACAATTTCTGTTTATACATTGTTTTTATTTGATTTGCTTATTTTCTTCTATCAAAGTAATAGTACAGAATTATAATTATCTAAATTTTCATTACTAACTGATCACCCCCCATATGTAGGTTATAATTGCTTCTAAGTGCATGCTATAATATCAGTACTTATACATTTTTAAACTATGATACAAATATCTATAAAAGCTGTCTGATAATTTTTAAGAAAAACAATATTTTAACATATTTCTTAAAGTTTATTCTGACTTTCATTTCTTCAGCTATTCCATAAATTCTTCTTTTCATAAATTCTATCACCAGATTCATTCTGATTTTCATATTAGCTATGTGGACTTACTCCAAGTCAAAGCCAGGAAATAGATGGAGTCAAAAGCATTTATGACTGACCTAATTTAGTTGAATCAAAGTGAATTTCAGCATTTTGAAGTGAGAGCTACATGAAGATATTCCCTCTTCTCTGCCAAATACAAACAATGGAAGATTAAAGTTTATGACTTTTCTTAACAATTTCAAGTCAAGATTAGGATGGAGTCAATATTACAAAAACATAATAGAATATGAAGAGATGATATTCTTAGTGGAATTATTGAGATACTGTGTCTGTTCTCATATAAAGCCAGAATTATCTTGCTTCATATTTTATGTATAGTTAAAGTCAGTTATATTTGGTTTCCTTATGTTTTAACCAAAATGTAACTTGGATACCCCAATTATATCTAATCATTTTATATTGCAACAATGAAGATATAAAGTTAAGTAAAATTAGAATAAGGTAATAAATATAATAGGTATAATGGTTTTTAGCATAGAGCAGTACTCAGTATATAATTAACATAACAATATTAAATAATTCTTTAACTTGAAACACCCTGGAGAATTTTCTGATTTTCAGATTGACCATTGTTCAGAAATTTTTTATGAATTGCCAGTAAATATATTCAATTGTTAATTTCAAATATTTTTTTAAAATCCTAAGACATTAATTTTGTACTTTAATTTATTCTACCTACTAAATTTTCCCCACCCTTATAATTAGCCATCTCAGCAATCAATAATAAACTATACCCATGTGACCAAATCTAGTATTATCATTGTACCCTTCAGTTACTTCTTATTTATGTTCAAATTTGCAACATGTACTCCCATTTTTACAGTTGACATGCAACTCAATATTCCTTTTGTCCCTCTTCCTAGAGCATGTATCATAAATTTTTACTCAGACAATGGCAATAGCAACATACTTACTTTTCTCACATTGCCAAAGAATCTCTTGAGTGTGACCTCATGCCACTTCCCTACTTTAAAAGCCATTAAATGATTTCTACAGTTGATTTACAATTCAAAGTCCTAACCTGGACAAAGTCCTTCATTTTCTGATACAAGTTCATCTACCATCGACTTTTGGCCTGGCTCTCTAAGGTTTAGATAAACTGACCCTCTAGAGTGTATTGAAATAAATTTATTTTCTAATAAGTATATGAAATGTGTTTTTCTAAGGTCTATAAATTTATATTCTTTTTATTGTATAGATCTAATTATTAATGTGACCTAGCCTCTCTCCTTATGTCATCATATCGTTGAGGTATAATATAAATTTCCCTTATAATATTTATTTTAAGATATCACTTTATTTTTATTTGTCTATTTTTGAACTAACATTGCATTATAGTATTATTATATTTCAGGCATACAACTTTAAAAATCAGCATCTACTTATACTATATCACCACTCTAGACCAATAATTCAAAAGATACTCAACCTTTTTTAATATAAGTTTCAAAGTGAGATTGAAATGCTGAGTTCACATTGATTCGTTTGAAAATGACTTACTTCATGGCTTAACCACATGACAACTAGATAGCTACAGTGCCTAAATTTCCTTTGATAATATATCAAATCACCTAAAAATTGGTTGATACTGTATTATTTCCACATACTACTAAAATTTTGTGTAAGAAAAAAGAAAATCTGTGCCTTAAAGTTCACATGAGATCAGTGGCAGAAGTCAATTTCAAAACACGCATTACTTGAACCCTGAACCATGACAAAATTATACCACTTTCAATATTTTTTAAAATCAGAGTTCACTATGTAGTCATTGTCATATTCTGTCCATACCCTGTGCACAATCTAAGAGTCTAAGAGAAAGGAGAAAATAGGTCTACAATTTTCATTGGGAAGGTAATAAATTGGTATCCAATCTTCAATACAATGTCATTGATCCTGAAATTTTCATGAGGTTTGTAATCCCTCACACTCCAGAGTTTTTCTTTATCTCCATCAATGATGGGAATTTTTTTCACTATCTTCCCGTCCACCATTTTCCAAAATTGTTCTTGGTAAATGAACTATTTCCTAAAAGCCAAGCCCCATTGATAATAAAATTCTCTTTCCAGGATTTCAGAAATACTGGTTTCACTTGCTCCTAAAATGTATTTTACACTCTCTTAAAACATCATAGCAGTATTGCTATCTAAAACATCATAGCATTATTGCTATCAGTATTATCATCACCATCATCATCATCATCATCATCCTCATCATCATCCTCATCATCATTTAGTCAGACCATGCTTTAGAAAAGATGTAGGCAAAAAGAAAAGAAGTTGTATACAAATTCCTATTTGACCTCACCTTATGGAATTTTTCCTTAAAAAGTACTGGCAACCATCTTAAAATAGAAAAAAAAATGCAGACTAATATGCTAATAAGCATCCTTTCACAAAGTTCGAATGTGGAATAATTGTATCCAAAGACAAAATACAGAAAGGAGAAGAGATGATAGGGGGTGGGGAAAATAGAATATTTTAAAGAAACACCAAGACAAAGAGCTTTACACCTCAAAATGTTCTTCATATGCTTGACATATATAGTAGACATTAATTGTGTTTAAAAGTTTGAAAATTAAGATAAATATCTGGATAATGAGACATCTATATGCATCATATATTACACATTTATAAAACATGCATACACACATAGATTAAACATTAAATATATAGAAAAGGCATAGAATAACTACATTTCAAAAATTAACAAAAAATTTCTGTTCTTTATTTTTAGATCTGGCCATTCTAACAAAGACTTTAGAATGGAGGAAATAAGTTTTACCATTTAAAGGGACTTAGAACCCAGGAACTTATTACTTTATAATGAACAATGAAGTAGTTTGGTTTTATAGACATAATATCAGACGTGATATTTTAGGCATCATAATCATTTAATCAGTTGACAATTTTGATAGTCATTGTCTTATTTGAATAGAATAGTTGATTCAAACACTTCAGGGCCTGAATTTTTGATACAAATGCAGGTAAATAATATTATCAGTCCTGGCAAAGAAATTATTCATAGAACATGAAAAGCACTCCTGGAAGTCTAGATAATGTAATAAAAAAATAGTCCATGAGTCAAGAAGGGATTTCATCCAAAGGTATCCAAATAACCACTTAAAATAAAAAGACTTTTTATTATTTTTTTACTATTAAAGAAGTGCACACTTAAATCAGAGATTCTACCACAGAATAGCTAAAATTAAACAGATGGAGAGCAAAAAACACTGCTGTGGTTCAAACTCTCATACACTATTGGCAAGAGCACAGTACATATTTATATAACCATCTTGGAAAACTAGCAATATTTAATCAAACTAAATATATGCTAATTCTTGACTCAGCAATTCTATACCTGGGCATATACCCAACAGAAATGACTACCTATATTCATCAAAAGATTTGTAGGAGAATGTTGATCACAGATATTATCCATAATAACCCAAACTTGAAAACAATTTTAATACCTTTCAATAAGAAATGGAATAAACAAACCATGTTATTTGCACAATGACATAGTATACCTTATAAAAGAGCAAGATAAAATGGCAACAGATCTTACATATATTATAGTGTATGAAAAGCTCAGGATCAGAAGAGCATATAAAATATGATTTGATTTATATGAATTTTAGAAAAAGTAAGCTGACTTATTTAGAATATAAAGTAGATACAATTGAGGTGAATATATCTGAGAGGACGTAATAGAATCTTTGCAGTAATGGGAAATTTATATATTGTTTCTTATTAGCTCATTTGCTGAGATGCTATTTTCTATGCTATTTGAATGTTTTACATACCTCATTATTACATGGTCCTATTTTCCTTTAATCCATAGGTAACAATACATTTATAGACTAAAATTTAGTGGTGCTACATATTTTTTCAATTTATCAAATATGATGTAGGCATAGTCAGAGTTAGAGTAGGGAAAAAGTATATTCTTTGACTTTATTAGTATAGAAATTTGAAGAAGCATAAGCATGTTTGAATCAATAATATACTTGAAATCATAAGGTTCAGAGAAAGCTAATATACATGGTGTATAATTCAGTAAGATTTAGGCAATTTTAGGATAGTCTCAAAATCCAAATAAATGTGAAGCAAAGTTGTAAGTAGTGAAGCCAAGATCAGATAATTATTGTTCTTCACAAGATATTTTCTGCCTTCATTTATTTGCTTTTGCCCCCCCAAATTTGCTTGAAAATGTGTTTTCTATGTTTTACTAAGTATTTTCGAAACATATTATTTACTGTCCAAAGTCATTTAAATAATGCTTTTAATAAGACAAATTCCTATTTTTCAATGAAAAGCAAGCATTAAATTCTTAATAATTCCAAATATTCAGTATACTTTAAATGAAGGGTTAATCTAGTCATACAGAAGCTGTAACAACTTATTAGTTGAGAATCAGGAATAACTGCCTACTTTCTTAATGAGGGTCAAATCTTAATGAAAATGAACAGCTGTTTCTTAAAAATTTGGCAAAAATTCTAAGCATAACCTCCAATATTTCTATAGGCTTCTTGAAAAAAAAAGCGCTTATATATGCCATTGTAGAAAATGTTCTTAGTAGCACTGATATCTTTAAACTGTACTGATAGTTTCAATTTAAATTAAACCCATTGTTATCAGTCTCTGCAGATGTATGAAAGTTTACTGTCTAAATGGCACCATAACGTAAAACTGAATAATACAACACTGAAAATGAATGTAGGTTAATTAAAATGAAACCCAAGAAGACTTCTATTGGAAAGACATTCCATTTTATATTGTAAGTCAAATTCTTCATGGTAAGTGAAATTCTTCCTCTCCTCCACATTTTCAGATTCTAACACAATTTGAAACAATTTTATAATAAATTTCAGCAGAGAATTGCATGTCAAAACATATGTATGTGGGTTTAAAAAATCCATTTATCTTTTTTTCCTGTTTTAAGGAAGTGCTTTTAAATCATTCTAAACAGTATTTTATGAAGGTGAGCAATCAGTCCAGCCAAGCTGAAAGTGGAATGAATTTACTCAAGAAATAAAATTACAGCTAATGAAATATTTTGTTATTTAAATTGCAAATGTAGTTATTTTTTTATCAATATCTCCAATGCTGTTTTGGCAGCTTTGAATAAATGATGAAAATGGCATCTTTTTCTCACCACTGTTATCAACAGTTTAGACAGTGCAATTAATTCTCCTAGGCACATAGCTTTTTCTCTTCAAGATTTTGGCAGCTTTTTTGTTTTCCTGTGTTCCAGGTTTCCATCTACTAGTAGTAGATCTGATAACTTCATAAAAAGATAGTGTCCATAGAGGGGAAAAGCAAGATTAGTACTAGAAGAATAATGACTTTCTGTAGAGAATTCATAAACATGTCATTTTGTTCATTTCATACTGAAAGTTTGAGCTTGTATTCAGCAGTATAGATTCTGAAAAGATGATTTACGAATTCTAATTTTTGAAGTGACTTCTAAAGTAAACTGTCACTAAATGCACTTAGGCTATCGGTAATCTGGGTATCCTTATTGTTAACCCTATTTATGATGCTAGCATCCTCCGAGTCAGTTTCCTCCAAAAAAGTGACCAAAAAATGTTCTTTCTGGCCATTTAAGCTAAATGGTATTATAAATTTGGAGCTGAGTTTTGTGGAAGCTATTCTAGATTTCCATTTGATAAAGTTGTATTCACGCATCTTGGCCCCATTAGAGGCTGCTTATTTCCATCATTACTTTAATGCTTATCTTCTTGTTAGGTCAAGATAATTCTCAGGGAAAGGCCCCGTCACTTCACTCTAACCACTGACCCACAGAATTTATGAAAGAAAAGTCTCAGTACATTCTAGAGCCCCAATTGTCTAATTAGATAAGTGAGATAAAGGCCAACTGGTAATGTTTGGGAAGATATTTTCACACAGACAGAATGTTAGGAGGCTGTGGTCTCCAGTACTGGTAGTGATACATTAAAATAGGTATTGTTCATTGGTAGGTGGAGACTTGGAGGAGGGAAGTAAAACTTCTCTCCAGAAAAGAGTATTAAAGGATCAGGGAGGGGACAGAGGAAAAAGACAGGGAAAGAGACAGAACAAAACAGAGAATGGAGAAGGAAGGTATAGAGAAGAGCAGCAGGGAGGCTGAAGGTCTCAGAGATGCTGCTGCCATGTGGGACAGCAGGGAGGGAAGGAAGTAAATCTGTGGGCTTCCAGTCCCAGGCCAGGCCAGTGAGGAGCCCGGGGAAGCATGTTAGAGAAACTTGTGACCTTTGTGAGCTGTCTTGAAACTTGGTACATGAAAACTTGGTTTAATTTTGAAACTGCAAAGCTTGGAAGTCTTCTGGAGAACTGAGGGGAGTTTACTCTGTTGCCGTTTTCAATGTGAGACATCTGAAGTGTTTGCTGTGTCACTGTATAGAGTGAATTTTGCTGATGCTAGGCCACTTTGGAGTTGGAGCTGAAAGAATACCAGAGCTGTGACTTTTGGAGAAGAACTGATGAAGCCATCATGGTTTCCCTTGTTGGATTTGAAGCTCCTATTTCGGAGAAGGATCGATGATGCCATCTTGGCTTCTTCTGGCTTGCAGTGAGAGGAGCTGTCTTTGAAGGAGTGATGGTGATAGGGTGTGCCCCCCCCCCATTGTCTCCTGTTTAAGATTGCAGATTTCAAGGACAGGTAATGTTAAAATGGGGGAATGACCTTAGCTGGAATTTCCCTTCAGGGGATGCAGGGGGAAGAAAGAAGTGAAATAGTCAAGGTGAAACAGATTTCCTGGAAGGCGGGAAATCAGGGTATATAGAGGGTGTGCAAACAAAGAGAAGGGGGTTGATTTGATACAATTGGGATTCCAATATGGAGAGGGGATAGAGAGGTTGAAAGGAGGCGAGATGGGAATCGGCCATCTTCTAAAGACGTGAGCCATGTGAGCTTGGCCAGGTGGCCACCGAGGGCCTGCAACCCTTGGCTGACCCAGGCTGGCAGCATGTGTGCTGAAAGCAGTTAAGGAGTTTGCAGATTTGAACTCCGTGTTGGAGTTTGTTTTGCTGAGTTTAACTTGTGTCTGCGAGAGGCTGTGCAAAAGTTAGGCCTGAGAAGAAAGTGAACTTTGCTGGTTTGGCACCATGGAGTTCCTGCTACCTGAAGGTGACAAGGAGAAGACAG
>PVHY01013696.1:0-40519 GCA_004024945.1 Uropsilus gracilis
AAATAAATAAATAAATAAATAAATAAATAAATAAATAAATAAATAAATAAAAAATGCCAAGAAATAAATAAGAAAAAAGAAAAAAAAAAAAAGAAAATATATGGTTATTACCATTGACATGTGGTTGACTTTCTACTCTGGCCCATCCTTCTTACTCAGGAGATGTCCTTTTCAGGACAGTAAACAATACTTTTCAGGGTATTGTTTACTCTCCATTGAAAGAGTATGCCCAGCTTCTCTACAGCTCAGGGAAAGCTACACATTGACTGCTGAGCAGCTATTATCTGTACAGTTCTTTAGTAAATTTTATTGAGAGAGGGAACACTTTTCTGTCTAGGTTTCCCTAATAGCAAGTCATAGAAACTCTGTATAGCTTAGTTATAAAGTGAAATTTACTGTCTTCATCAAATAAGAAAATTCAAAGGCCAAACTAGCTTACACATAACCAATTCTAGTGCTGAACATCTTGTTGTTACTTTTGGCTTATGTGTGTGTGTTGGCATCATTTTCAGAAAAGTGGTCTCCATACAGTGTCAAGTAAGATCACTGGTAATATCAAATTCTATCCTCTTTTGCTTCACAGTTTTAGGGAAAAAGAGACTCTTCCTTTTTTGAGCAAAATGTCTGTGGAGGATGTTAGTATGACTTGAGGCTGGTGGATGACTCCAGCCCAATCATGCTAAGTAGGAAAATTTTCTGATTGGTTAGGCCAGGCTATGTACTTACCTCTCTGAAAAAGGCAGGTAAAGTGACTGATGGTTTCTTTGGTTTTAAAGTAAGGATGTATCAAAAAAAAAGGAAGAGAAAGAGGAAGAATGGTATTAAATGAACTTTTGTCAAAGTACAGTTAGTGAAGACTGATGATAGATGAAGACATGTAAGTGAACTAATAAATTGTGACCCATATTCATAACTTTTTCTACTTTGTATCTAAAGAGAGAGGAAAGACTTATAGTTGAATAAAGGAGAGGAGAACCAGGCTACCCAACAAAAAGCTTAGGAATTAGCTTGTGATGATTACCTGATTCATCTAGTTTATTATTGTTTCTGATTTTCTGTTAAATGAGAGTGTCTTTCAGTCTCTTTTATTTTACTTTTTAGGTGGACAAAAAAATTGTAAGAACTGAGATAGGAGTTCTTCTTCGTCTCTCACATCCAAATATTGTAAGTGTTTTTTAACCTACTATTTCATACAATTTCCAGTGTTACAGCATGGGATTTTTGTTTCTTATTGTCCATCCTGAGTAAGGGATGATGAAAAAGGAAATCTTCTATCACCAGTAGTCATGATGACCTACCTCTTGTCCTCATCAGGTCATACTTTTTAATTCTTCGGCTGATTAAAGATTAAAATAATATCTTTGTAAGAATTTCAACATGAACAGCAATGCATCTTTATTTTTATGCATAATATGACACCTAGAATTTTGTTTTGCTCTAGTAATACACTGATGTTTCTTTTGTTTTCTCTAATAATACACTGGCTTTTTCTTATTAATATATGGCTATCTTTTTATCCACTGCTGGAAAAATCTGTGAAGAAAGTAATTTGCTTTTCAGAATCATTTTGAAATCAGGTAAAAAGAAAGACTTTTTGCCTTAAACTTGAACACCTATCTGCCTACTTTTTTTTCCACATAGCAGGCTTTAAACAGTTTACATTAGCAATTGCCTTTGGCTTGAACTTGACACACCTATGCCTGCTTTTTTTCCTAGGAAGCAGGCTACAAGCTGTTTAATAACAATTACCTTTAACTTCAACTGGATACACCTATGCCTGCTTCTCTCCCTAGGAAGCAGGCTACAAACTGTTTCTTAGCATTTTCACCGTTGTTTATCTTTACCATTGATATGCAAAAGCCAGTCAGCTGCTTTTTACCTCTCAGCTTTAAAAACTGTAGAAGAAAAAAAACTTAGGGCCAGCAAGGTGACTGGTGCCTGTAAGCTTCAGCCTATGAAGTGGCCAGGGCTTGGGATCGCAGTTCAAGTCCTGCCTGGGGCCCGTAGTGAGACCTAGCTCCAAAAAATATAGCTGGGCATGATGGTGTGTGCCTGTAATCCCAGGTACCTGGGAAGCTGAGGCTGGGGATTGCTTGAGTCTGTGGTACCCCGGGCAACAAGAGCCTGCGGTTCCATGGGCAAAAATAGCGAGACCTAGTCTCAAAAAAAAAAAAAAAAAACAAAGCAAAACCTGAAAAACTACAGTTTAAACTAGTTTTCCTCAATTTATCCTCTTTTAAACTTTTGTGGGTTTTTTTCCAAGTTAAAGCAAGACTATCAGTGCAGATTAATTTATTTTTAACAAAGTGATTTTTTTAATTACTACAAAAGAAGCATCTAAGTAAAACTCTGATTACTTTAATATTGTTTAAAACCTTTCTTTTTCTTTTTTAAAAAAAAAATTGTCTAAAGTTCTTTCTCCGATTGCCCAAAAATCCTCAGTCCTTCAGTCCTGATTATCTCACCAATGTCCAGTCAGTCAGAGTTTATCTCCAGATGCTGGAAGACATTTTTTTTTGGTTGCTGCTTCTCTTTCATGCCATCTTCTCCTTTCATCTTCCTCCAGGTAGTAAAAGAAACTTCATGGTACCGGACCCAGCAAAGTTTACTTTTTTTCAGGCCTAACTTTTGCATGGCCTCTCGCAGACACAAGTTAAATTCAGCAAAACAGTTTAAATCTGCAAACTTATTAACTGCCTTTAGCACACATGTGGCTAGCCCAGGTCAGCCAGAGACTGCAAGGCCCAGGCTTGCACATGGCCAAGCTCACATGGTTCACATCTCCATCTTACAAAATGGCTGAAACAAAACCTGAATCTCCATCTCC
This sequence comes from Uropsilus gracilis, assembly GCA_004024945.1. NCBI lineage: Eukaryota > Metazoa > Chordata > Mammalia > Eulipotyphla > Talpidae > Uropsilus > Uropsilus gracilis. The sequence continues at coordinate 2,828 of PVHY01013696.1, forward strand.
ATTCCCATCTTCCCCTCCTTTTTTCTCTTTGTTTTAAACCTCTTTATATATTTTTTCTGTTTTCCTGCCTTCCAGAAACAGCTCCTGAATTATTACATTACAAAGGAAAAAAATCTGTTTCACTTCTTCCTCCCCCCCTGCATCTCCCTGAAGAGAATTTCCAACTAAGGCCATTCTCACATTTTAGCATATCTTCCTTGAAATCTGCAATCTTAAACAGGAGACAGTGACACTCAGGGGGGGGGTAGCCCACCCTATCAATTTCAGTCTCCTTTGATAGAGTCTCTAATTCAGAAACATTATGAAGTTTCAAATAAGTGATTTATCTGAAAAGGGAAATAAAACTTCCTTAGAAGCTCAGCTTTAGGCTCTATCCAGACAAAGACCATAAAGAAAAGGTAAGCTGAAAAGCTTTCTTGGACCGTGAAATGAAAAGAATATTTTCGAAGTCAAAACTTATTTTTTGTCTTGAGTCACCTACTGACACGCATGTGCTATTTAATATTTGAGAAAGTTGTGTTCAAGACGATGGCCTAAAACGCTCAGGCTCGAGCAAAGTTAATAAAACTTAATGTGTGAGTTAGTGATAGTTAAGTTATAATAACAGAAAACATGAATGTAGTGATCTAGACAAATATTTTTCTTATATTATCAAAAACCAGAAGGGAAGTAGTTGCTAACATTATTTCACCTCCTTGTTGAACCAGGACCCAAATTGCTTCCAGTCTTTTACTTTTACTCTCTTCAATGCTTTTAGACAAGAAAAAAATTCACCAGCAAAATCTGATAAAAAGAATAAAAAGTTTTCTGGAGTTTTCAGCTACAGTAGAATTCTCTTTTAATTCTAGTGGACTGAGCTCATGACAGCATCATCCTTCATTGCATGGAAGCTGGGAAGTTGGGGCAAAAGGTTGTCATAAGTGGCTTAAACCAACCATGATCCACACTTCAAGACAGGGGATACCACTTCTCTGAACAAAATCAGAATTCTGCTTGTAAATAGTAGGAAAGAAAAGATTTGAATAGGAAAAGACCAAAATTTGTCACCTGTGATCACTTCTGTCTTTTTTTCTTCCAAAGAGAAGGCAGTGTGAAATTTTGCACAATTGTAGATCAAGCTTGTTCTTTAGATTTTCAGGTGTATTGAGGAAAATGGCAGAAGTTGAATTAATTATCTGAGTGTGAAGAAAACACTGTTGCAATCAAATCACTACCACTACTAGTTCTCTGAGGAGCCCATTCTTCATCAAAACTTTTTAACTATCTTTTCTATATACACAGACTTTAGTCTGATACTGTTAGATTCAGACTCGAGATTCTAATTCCCTTCTCAGGAGAAAGAGACATTTGAATTTTTAGCAGCATGATACCCTCAAATATTTTAGGAAGTTGGTTGTTTTTTTTTAAACCTCCTTTGTTGTTTTTGTCTATTGATTCTAAAGTAATTCAGAAATTGTTGTCCTTTGATCAAATTTAGGAAGTGTGTGTTTTTCAAGGCAAGTATCTTTAAGCTTCCAAAAGGAAAAATGTAGAAACTTCAAAAGATGTTTGAGGAAATGAAGTAAATAATAAAAGTAACCAGAGTGGCAAATTCTTACCTGGTAGTGGAATGAGGAATCTTTGTTAACAACACTCCAACATATTACTGGTACAGATTGTGCTATTTGTGCTCTTTTCAAGAAAGATGAAAATAAGGAATTTGTGATGCTCTTTTTATTTCCTTCTCCAGATAAAACTTAAAGAAATATTTGAAACCCCTACAGAAATCAGTTTGGTCCTAGAACTCGTCACAGGAGGAGAACTGTTTGATAGGTGAGTTGGTCCTATCTAACAACAGAAAGACTTTGCTTCTAGTCACTGGAAAAGAATCAAAGGGAACTTTTTCTTGAAATTGTTTATAATATTACATCATATCAGTAGGTAAATTCTATTACAATTTCAAGAAGTTTGTAGAGCAGGAGAGAGACATTTGATAAGACAGAGAAAAACATTTGATAAGTAGAGGAAAAAATGGAATGCTAAATGTATAAAAAGAGAAACACTCTAGTATCCATTTTATTCTTGAAATTATTTACTTTCCAAAAAAAAAAAACCAGATTCTTATGTCATACTAAATTTAAAATAAATTGAAAGATTTGTCAGATTTTTTTTTAATATTAATGCAAATTATGGCGAGTTAGGCAACTACTCCAACTACGTTCTCTATAATGATTCAAAAGTACATAAAGCCCATTCTCATTATGTGATTATTTCTAAGCCTCTATGGACTTTTTTAGGCCATGTAAACAGTTCCAAGTTGTAGAATAAAGTATGTCCTATCCCAGCTGATCATAAATGGTTACAGCAAGTTTTGTTGTCTCTTTGTTCCTCTTTCAGTCAAAGGTGAAGAGAGGTGGAGATTATGCCTTGAATCTAGTAGAGAATTACAGGCAAACTATTTGTACAAGGGTCAAAATCTTAAGGTTTCCTTTGCCTTTCCAACTTCACCTTTTTTCTCAGAACAATCTCTTTTGTGCCCTGATGAACTTTTGGGGGGCCTTTTGCAAAGTTCAGTGGGTAACCAAAAAAATCGAATTGGAAAATAACAAAGAAACTATGTAGGTAGATAATAGAAATGGTCAAGAAACTGCACTGATGGGAAAGTTGTGCTGGTTAAGGAATGGGGAAGCATGCTGTGCACAGAACACAGAGGCAGATGGAGGGAACCGTTACTGGAGACAGAGCCTCAGGGTCACAGACAATACTCAACAAATATGTACTGAATGTGTGAACAACCACCATTGTAAAGGAAATGGAAATAGAAGGACATCTGAGCAGCACAGGTTTTGAATTTTGGGGAAAAGGACCACTTCTCCTCTTCCTTTCCACTCCAGGCTCACCCAGTTAAATGTGTTGCCCCATAAAGAGCTTTACATTGTTTTTTCAAAGATACTTTCTCCTTTTAACATAACCCAGTGCAAATTTGGACCTTCCCATGGAAGAAGATCAAAACCTACCTGTTAGGTTGGAAGATGCATGATTTTACTCTACTGTATGTTAATTATTCAGAACAGATTAAACAAATTGTCAGACATTGAACGTTTGACCTATGTGCATTCTTTGTAAATAAATGGTCAACTGAAATAAGTAAGCATCAGTAACCTCAAGTCGTACATCCCTTGTGGCAGTTAGCTGATAGTTTTAAATCCTGACTTAAGGAACAGTAATTTGCTTAACTTTTCTTAACCTCTGGACCAATTCAATGGAGTGTTCTGCTGCTAAGGCAACAGAGTCACCCTGATTTTCTATAAATATAGACTTGTTCTAAAATCATCATATTCCCATGTATTGAGGCAAGATGCCTTGAACTGCTGTTCAAGTTTTGCCAAAATTTAACAATATTGACTCTTTTCTCAAGGACTTTTCATCTGGTTCTTTTTTATGCCATTTCTACTTTATGTGCATTAACAGAATCAGTTTATTTTTAAATCCTGCTGGTTTTGGAGCCATGGGATGATCTACATATTGTTTTCTGGTAATTATAGACCAAAGAGAGAATTTTTATGTTCTTTAATAGTAAGTTCTTGCAGACAAGGATGTGACAATGAAATTATCATTAATAGGACTTACAGTTTACCTTCTTACTTTTACTTGTTTTCAATTTATTTTAGTCCCTCTCCCTCTATGAAAGAATTCTAGTTATAATCTAGTTTATTTTGATGGGACAGTTATTAGTTCTAGATAAAAATGAAAAACTAAATGTTGTTCGTAATATCATTTACAAACTGAAATGATGTAATATTCAGATTCAACAGGGAATATCTAAAGAAAATGGCAAACAGCCAGAAAAGCACTCAGCTACTCTATGACCTCTCAGTGGCTTTAAAAGATAGAATTCTTTTCTCCCTGGATGCTGTTGGCCACCTCACTGTCATAGCAAAATTAACTTGTATTTTCCATTAACATTTCAATTTTAGTTAATTTAAAAATTATAGGAAACTGAAGATGTATCCTGTACTGTTTTCCATGTATTGCTTTCTTTCTTGAGAGTTAAAAATCATCATATGTTTTTCCTGTACTTAGGTTAAGACTAAATTTAATTCATTATGATCATCAAAATTCATTCCTGGTTTAATGATGGTTCTAATAATATTAATAGATCTAATAATATTAATATTAACTTAATAAGTGAATTAATGAAGCAACTGACAAGGAGATAATCATACTGATCCATTATCATCAAAATGGGTGTATTTGGCTAATAAATAGTCTTTTCTATGGTGCTTCTAAAAATTCCAAGTAGAATCTTATGTAGAATATAAGTAAATTATATATTTGATTAAAATTTTTAAAGTAATATCAGTGAGTTTCTTGTGTCCAAGAAAACAAAAATGACAATGAAATTATGATACATTGGGGAAAGAAAACTGCAGTGATTTTCTATTCCATCCTTCTCAATCTGGGTACAACCCTTAAAACAGTGAATGAACTTTTTAAGTAGACAACATTGCTGGAGGGGGTTATGTAAAGTAAATAAGCCAGAAGGAGAATACATTTGGTTTGGTTTCACTCTTATGTAGACTATAAAGAAATAAAACACAGAGCCAAACAAAATCAAGCCAAAAACAAATCCTCGAAATCTGACTGAAAATCTAAGGTTACCAAAAGGGGCAGGTGGAAGGTGGAGAAAAAAGGGGGCAGAGTGTAAAGAACTGTGGTGCAAGACTCTGTGGGCCTTAGTTGGGAGTCTGGTGTGGTAGCATATACCTGAAGAGGTAGGCTCTTGTATTTCTGAATAATTTATAGTCTTGTAAACCAACATTACTTTAATTAAAAAATTACAGCGAAGAAATTAATACTAGGGAAGCACTCAAGAATATTAATTTAACTATTTTACCAAGGTCAATGTAATTACTTTGAGAAATTTTGGTGGTTTTTTTAATGTGTGCTATTAATTTATTAATAAATGTTGATGAATGACATAATTATAAATATGATATAATGATAAAGCATTATAAATATTTAGCATCACTTTTTAAGTTTTTTTAGGTAAAGGGAAGGTAGTATAATATAGGGCACATGAAATCTAAAGTATGATTTGTATCTTACATATTAAGGAAACTTGGAATTTGAAGTTTTTATTTTCAGAGAAGACCAGGAAGAACTATAGTTTGGAGAGTACAGGACATGAAACATTCAAATTTAACATTCAGATTTAAAAGTAAAGGAATACATTTTCAATGGTTTTTATTAAAAATGGTAACATTCTAAGGCAACTAACTTAGCAATATCCTTACAGTGCCATAATTAAATTTTAACAAATATTTTCCTCATATTTATCTACTTTCTGCATGAAAATATCTTGTGGATTTTTATTTTATTTTTTGTTATTTTAATTATTTTTAATTGATTGCACATATATATGTATAAATACATATGTGTATATATATATAAATATATATATATATTATATCAGTGTCAACCCTGAGGTTCTTCCATCACCTTTTTGCTCCTGAACCATCATCTTAATCTCTTATGCCCATCCCTTTCCCCAATTTTACCCCCTCTCCCACTCTTGCTCCATGCTTCAGTTCTTCTAACAGTTTTGAATTTTTCTTGTCCTTTTTATTTTCTTGTATCCCTCATGTAAATGAGACCATCAAGTATTTCTCTTTCTCTCTCTTTCTGGCTTATTTCCACTAACATGACTCCTTCTAGCTACATCCTTGTTGCTGCGAATGACATGTTTGTCTTTTTAAATTGTTGAATAATATCCCATTGTGTACATATACTACAACTTACTGATTCGTTTAACTGTTTGGGGGGGTATTTCTGTTGATTCTATATCCTTACTCTTGTAAATAGGGCTGCAATAAGCATCCAAGTACAGGTATCCTTTTGAATAAGTGTTTTTGTAGCCTTTGGGTAGATTCCCAGAAGTGGGATTGCTGGGTTGAATGGTAGTTCCATTTTCAGTAGTGTAAGGGTTCTGTACACATCTTCCCATAGTAGCTGGACCAGTTTGCATTCCCAACAGCATTGTAAACATGTTCCTTTCTCTCACAACAGCATTTGGTGTTGCCCTCCCCCCCCCTTTTTTTAATGGGTCATTCTTACTAGTGTGAGATGGTATCTTATTGTGGTTTTCATGTGCATTTCCCTGATTATTAGGGATATTGAACATTTTTTCATATGCCTATTGGCCATTTGTATTTCATCTTTCTTGTATTTCTTCTTTCAGTAAGCGTCTTTTTAGGTCCTCACCCCATTTTTTTTTTTTTAAGTAGAAATTTTAAAAGAGCCAGGAGAGGTTTGGCTAATTGAGGTTTTTTATTGCTCCAAATAAATTTTCATAACTTTTTTTCAATGCCTTTGAAGAATGACATTGAGGTTTTTATTGGAATGGTGTTGAACCTGTAGATTGCTTTTGGTATAATGACCATTTTGACAATGTTAATTCTTTCAATCTATGAGCAGGGGGTATCTTTCCATTTCTTTGTGTCTTTTTCTATTTCTTTTAACAATGTTTTATAATATTCTTTGTATAAGCCTTTCACATCCTTTGTCAAGTTTATTCCCAAGTATTTAATTTTCATTGGTACAATTATGAACGGAGTAGTTTTATTTGGCTCTTCTTCAGACTGATTTTTTTGCATACTGATTTTTGTGTGTTGATTTTGTAGCCTGCTATGTTACTGAAGTGGTTTATTATTTTCATTACATTTCTATAGAATTCTTAGGATTCTCTCTACATGTATCTCTCTACAACTACAAACAGTGTAGCTTTACTTCTTTCCCTATTTGGATCCCTTGTATGTTCTTTTCTTGCCTAATTGCTCTAGCTAAGATTTATAGAACTATATTGAAAAGAAGTGATGAGAGTGGGCAGCCTTGTCTTGTTCTGATCTCAGAAGGAAGGCTTTCAGTTTTTCTCTATTTGGGATGATGTTAGCTGTGGGTTTGTCATATATTGCTTTTATTATGTTACAGTACAGTCCTTCTACCCCTGTAATTTTGAGGGCCTTCATCAAAAATGGATGTTGCATTTTGTCAACTGCTTTCTCAGCAGCTGTTGATATGATCATGTGGCTTTTCTTTTTTTCTTCTTCTTTTTTTTTAATGTGTTGGATTACATTAATTGATTTTCAGATGTTGAACTAACCTTGTTTCCCTGGGATAAATCCCACTTGGTCATGGTCTATTATCCTTTCAGTGCATTGTTGGATTCTATTTGCTAGGATTTTGTTGAGAATTTTTGCATCTGTGTCAATTAGGGAGATTGGCCTATAGTTTTCTTTCTTTGTGTTATGTTTGTTTGATTTGGGTAGTAGAGTGATGTTGGCTTCACAGAATGTATTTGGTAGTATTCCTCTTTCTCTTTCTAGAGTTTTTGTAGAAAAGGCACCAGTTTGTGTCTGAATGTCTGGTAGAACTCATTTGTAAATTCATCTGGTCCAAGGCTTTTGTTTTTGGGGAATGATCTTATCACTGTTTAAAGTTCACTCCTTGAAATTGTTTTTTTTTTTTAGGCGTTCTATGTCTTCTTTATCCAGTTTTAGATGAATGTATGTTTCTAAAAATTTGTCCATCTTATCAAGGTTGTTGACCTTGTTTGCAATAGATGTCCAGAGTAACCTCTGTATTTCTACTTTGTTGTAACTTTTCCTCTTTTATTTATGATTCTGCTTATTTTTGTTTTCTCCCTTCTCTTTTTTGTGAGCCTCACTAGAGGTTTATCCATTTTCTTAGCTTTAAAAAGTACCAGCTTTTTGTTTTGTTGATCTTTTCAGTTGTCTTTTTTGCTTCAATTTCATTCAGTTCTCTTTGACTTCTTTGATTTTTCTCATTAATCTGCTCTTCTTCCAATAGTGATGACTTCAGTCCCCATGAAATGGGAGGTTTCCTTTTCTTCTTTCCATGATTGAGTTCTAGTTTGATGCTTTTATGGTCAGAGAAAATCACTGGTATGATTTCAATCCTTGTGAATTTGCTGATGCTGGTCCTGTGACACAATACATGATTGATCTTGGGTTCAGTGTCCTGTAGATGTCTATTAGGTCCATTTTATCTAGGCATTTGTTTAGGTTACTTTGTCCATGTTTACTTTATTTTATTTTATTTTATTGATCTGCAGTTGTTGATCTAGTAATTGTCTGGAATATTTCAATGCTCCTTCATTTAGTGTCTATATATTTATAAGTGTTATATTGTCCCCTTGATCATTATATAGTGGCCATCTTTGTCTCATTACCTTTTTCAGTCTGAATTCTACTTTATCTGATATGAGTATGACTGTACCTCCCTTCTTTTGGGGTCTGTTTGCTTTCCAGCCTTTTCCTTAAAATCTGTATTTATCTTAGCAGTTAGGTGTTTCCTGGATGCAGCAAAAAGTTAGATTCTGTTTTTTAATCCATTCTACTGTTCTGGTTCTTTTTATTGGTGAGTTTAGTCCATTAACATTTAGAGTGACTTGATATATGGTTGGCAATTGTCAACTTATTGATCTCTTTTCTTTTTTGTTATTCAGTTTGTTCTTTGTACCATTCTACCTGTTTGTTCTTCTGTTGGTTTACATTGGATACATACATTGGATACATACTACATCTTGTAGTATTTCTTGAAAAGGGAGCTTGGTTTGTATGAAAAGGACCATATTTTCCCTTCATACATGTAGGAGAGCTTTGCAGGATAATCCTTGACTGACATTTTTTATATTGGAGTTTTTTGTATATCTCACTCCATTCTCTTCTTGCCCTAAATGTCTCTTCTGAGAAGTCTGAGATGAGCCTCACAAGTTTTCCTGTATAGATTTTCTGTTTTTTGCCTCTCACTTCATTTTTTTTTCTTATCTTGAATTTTTGTTATTTTAACTATTATGTGTCTTCTGTAGTTGTTTTTTTTTTTTTCTTTTTCATTATGGTATTTTGGTGTTCTTCTAGCTTCTTGTATATCTATATTCATTTCTTCAGGTTTGGAAAATTCTTTCAGTTATTTCTTCAAATATTTTCTGAATTCCTTTGTCTTTCTCTTCTTCAGGGATGCCTACTTTTCTCATCTTGGTTTTTCTCAAGTTGTCAAGTACTTCCCTGAATGTGTCTTCATTTTTTTCCCTTTGCATATCTTTTTCTGTTTGGTTTTTTGTTTGTTTTGGAAGTTTTTTAAGTCTGAATCTTCTAGACTACTAAAACCTTTCTACTATGTCTTCTGTTCTTTGTTTTTGGCTTTTTCCTGAACTCTTTTAAGGATTCATTCTCATTTCTTAATTCATTGATTGTGTTTTCCATCGAGTTCTTTTCCTTTCTGTCTTTTCTGTTAAATGTTAGTTTTTTTTTATTATAATGGTTCTGAATTCTTTTTCTTTGTGGTCATATTTTCCTGTATCTGTGTTGTTGGTGTCAGTGGGCTGATTTACTTACTAAAGTGCGTTGGTTTCAGGAGTGTTGGTTTGGTCATTTGTAGTTTTCCTTTTCCCCATATTTTGTTATCAGATTTGCTCTGCCCATGGTGTGTTAGTGCCATTGATGTCAGTGGTGGTATTTCTTGGTGGTATTTCTGGATTGTAGAAGTATTTGCCAGGTTTGTGGGCTGCAGTGGTTTGTGGGCAGGAATAAAGGTGTAGTTCCCTGAGACTTCTCCCTCAGTTGCTCTTATGTGGGCCTATATTACAATATCTGAGGATTCCAGCTTTAAGGTGGGGTATTGGTGTTTCAGTGCTGGAGTATGGCTGGAAGGTGCAACTAGCCAGTTTGTTGGGGGGGTGGTTTTCCAGTGTCATAGTGCACAGAAGAGGGACCTGGTTCTGCACTTGTCTTCTCCCACATCGCCAGCTGTGGTGTGCTTCTCCTGGAGTCTGGCACAGTGCACTGTGTTGGGAGCATTCTGTGTCTTGTCCAAGGGTTGGCTTACTCACTGATGAAGTGGCTTAAGCCATGGGCTTAAGAAGGGCCTGGGTCTGTGCTCATCTTCTGGGTTGCCCGATATGGCATGCTGCAACAGGAGCACTTCCTGCCCTGTTCAAGGGCTGGTGAATGCACTGATGAGGTGGTCTAGCATGCAGAAGAGGGACCAGGTCTGTGCCCACCTTCTCCTGGGTTGCCAGGCATGGTGCGCTATGACAAAAATGTGTTTTTCCTTGTCCAAAGGTTTCTTGTGGATTTTTTCAAATTGTTATGTTTTTATTCTGATACTGTGTTTTTGCTTACCTGATTGTCTATTTTTATTTCAATACCATACTGCTTTGATTAGGAGAGCCTTGCAGACTAGTTTGAAATCAGGAAACATGATACCAGCATTCCTCTTTATTTTTGTCAGGTTTGATCTAGTTACTTGGATTCTGTTTTTGGTTCCATATAAATTTCATTAATGTTTGCTCTATTTCCTTGAAGAATTCTATTGGAACTTTAATAGGGATAGCAAGGAACATTATGCAGAGTGAAAAAAGAAGTCCATCACAATAGTTTACATATTATTTTGTTCTGTATGCATGGAATTTCCAGAAGGGGAAAATCCAAATAAAGAACAAAACAGTGGTGGCCTAGGGTTACCTAGGGCTGGGTTGGGAGTGTGTTAGGGAAGGGAGGAGAGTAAAGAGATTTTAAGTATTTAGACTCAATAAAATCTTTTTTTCTCCATTGTTATTGTGGAAAAGAAATTAATAATATTAGAGTCTATATCACAATTGGAAAATGGTGGGGAAAAAATAGAGCAGGGCACTTGGAGAAATAAGAGGAAGAATTTGGAGTTGGGAAAAGCATAATATAGACCAAGATTACATCAATGAGATAAGAAAAATAAGTGAATAAGATGATAAAAGAAGTCATAGGTTTAGAGAGTACAACAAGATTCATTTTAATGCAGTTTATTATGGAACAGAAGATTCCTATAGGATTAGTTTTAAACAAGCAGACTTGGTTGCTTTGTACTTACTTTTACCATATAGACACTAAGATTAGAGATATTAAGTTCCTGAAAGTCCTATTATTTAAGACTTTTATTTATGTCATTCAGTTCTTTGGTGGTACACATTCTTATCAGACCAGTATCTTTCTCAAGTAAAATCTAATAACACTTCCACTTGAGCAAAAACTGCTGGTGGTGGAGAGAGCCATAGGGGGTTCTCATCAAAGTGCTGGCAAGTCTAAAGGCTGGTACATGAATATATTAGGGCTCTTCAGCTACAGTTTCTGTGCTAACTGCCAAGCTGGAGATGTGCTCAATTCAATTTGCAGCAATTAGTGTGGCAGAAGCAAATGCGCAAAAATCATATTTTAAAGCAGATACATGGAGAGAAACGAGCATTGCCTGTGCTTTCTCATCCTGCAATTTAATAATAATGATAAGGAAAACAGTCCTAACTGTGGGCAAGAGGTTTGTTAGGTCAGCACAGTAAGAAGAGAGGTGAGAGGCACAATCCTGGAGCAATAAGGCTGAGAAGGTTGGAGAACTGCAGACTGGAGTTCAGGAAATGCACTGCCATGTGGTTATCAAAACATGAGGATAAAAAAAATTGGGGGGTAAAAAATCTTCTATTCCAGCCCTCAACAGGAAATGCACCATAGTGGCCAACTAAATGGCCCCAAGCCTTGAAAATACTGTTAGGATGCCAGTTGTAACTGAACTACCTCTTTGTTATTTTACAAACATGAAAAGAAAATAAGTTTAACAATTCTAAGAGAAATACAGCAATAAATTTGCTTAAGCTCATTTATTTTCCTATTTTTACAACCCCAGTACCCCTGCAATGATTGACTATACTTCATTGCTTCTAAAATTTGAGATTACAAGTATATTTTGTATAAATATCAATCTCTGGATTATACCTTATTATCTTGATTCAATTTTCAGTGACTTTTTTTTTGTAATACCAGCCAAACTTATATAGGAATTGTTATATGTTGTGTCTTAAAACAAGTATTCCATCTTGCTTAGTTTGAAGCACTTTGATTCTGTTTAGAATAAGCTTCTGAGAAGATTGATGATATTACACTAATATCTGAAACCTATGTACTGAGTTTATTCTTAAGGTCAGTAATGAGTTTTTCCATTGTCAACAGAAAAATAATCAGATTATAAAATAATTGGATAATATAATATTAAATAATATAATTAAAACTAATGCTGTGATTTGAGAACAGGAGTCATGCTCCTAGTGCTCCACCAATTATAAAGTACTGAGCAGTGAGCAGTTTGGATTCTAGATCATTGTTTTGGAACTTTTTTAGATTGATAAGAATCTTTAGGCAGGAAGCTTTTTTGTAATAATTACAGATGGTCTCCTGTTTCCTTGATAATCAGCAATAAAAGGAAAACAGGAACTTTCTATACTTTGTTGTCATTGTTAAGGAAAAACAGTGGAATTTTATTCTTCCACAGATGCTCTTAAGAATCATTGTCTCAGCAGCTCACACAGAACACTGTTGACATGGTTGCTAGAGCTGAGGTAAAATCTCTTTGATCCAATGTTGATTCCACATCACTCCTTGCATTTTGCTTTGAGAAATGCCAACATGGATGTTCTGCTTCTAGACTTAGAGACACTGCACGTATGATAAATGTCACTTCCAATTCTAATGATAAGGAGTTAATACTCCTGTGCTACTGAATTTCTATAATAAAGAGTATAGCCAAAGAAATTGTACAAATGTCTGTATTTTGGAATTTTTCTTGCACTATTCACTTATCAGTTGATAGTTATTCCACTATTTATTACTAGTTATTATGAATATAACTTGAAGCTAGTTTTTACAGGTGATCCAAGCAACAATCTACTGAGAAGGATAAGAATTCTTTTGTAATGCCGTAGGAAGACATTGATGAAATAGACCTAAGGTAGTCATGTGACCAAAATGGAGTTCAAAATATTGTAAGACTTCATTTTCCCTGTGCTTGATAACTAATATCTTCACTTACAGTTTTAGCTTTAAATCATAAACCTGCATTGACAACTGGAGAATTTCAGTTTCTAGTCAGCTATGTGCAGCTCAACCTATAAAATATTTAACATTGGATCTCTGAGAACCAGAAACCTAAGTCTATGACACTCTGATTAATAAATGATGGCACAAAATCCCTTATAGCAGGAGTCCTGCACAGAAGTGGGAGAGGCCTTGACCAAGTTACAATGTCAGAGTCATGCTGAGATGTGATGAAGGGGCACCAGTATTTTGTATCCCTGGCTTACTTGTACTCTACAGACATTGCTTTTGATAATAGAATTCATAAATCTCTTGGCTGTACAAATGTGTCATCTACATCTGTGATGATGTTTTTGCTACTAATTTCTTGACTCTGGTCTCAATTGTGGCAGGGTCTAAATCTTATTTCTTATATATCCTGCAAGGATCTGACTTAGTTAGAAATATTGAATGAATAACATTATCCTATACTCACATTCTTGCTGAAGTCTTGGTCTTTTTCTCTTGCAACAGTTTCCATTCTCTTCAACTTTATATTTGTCTTATACACCTATTCCATCCACAGTCACCACACTCCCTACAAGTAGAAAACCTCTATAATACCTTTCACACATGAGCTGAGATAGAGCTTTCTCTGACATCCTTTTCCTCATTCCATGACCTCAACCTAGGTTTCCTATCCTTTCTAGGATCTCTCACACCATTCTCTAATAACTCTGTTTGATTTAACATGGTGTACTGACTGATGTCTGTCAACTTATACTAATACAGACTGATGTCTGTCAACTTATACTAGTCAAGGAAATTCCATGACTGTAGAGTTCATATCTGATTCACTATACAGTTACCAGTGCATCATAGTTATCCCATAGTATTTATTGAATACATGAGTGGTTGTATATACTTGTTAGAGTATATTCTCTCCATTAACTTCATGAAATATTTTACTAATTCCAAAAATATTGTGGAAAATTAATGAAGTTTTTACTAGTCTTACATCTACCACTCTTCCTTCTATCATCCCTGGAAACAGTTATAAAGTAAATTCAATGCTCCATTCAGCCATTCAAATAAGGACATGTTCCAAACAAAGGTAAATTATTCTAAGTTGTGCAAATAAAAATGTACAAATGCCATATCCATAGTAAATCATACTATAGAAAAGAAATTTTGGTGGGTAAAACACTGTCTTTCCAAGTGATGCTGAGCTCCATAAAAATAATCTGTATTTGAAAATCCAGGTATCATATTGCCTGGTTTAAAACTATTAAAAAAGAATAATAAACTGATATTGTCAGTGAGAGGAAGTGGTGGGTGATCCCCAGGGATCAAAATGATGTGAAATATATATATAAATAGATTATTCAATTAAATAAATAAATAAAAATAAAAAGGAATAATAGTAATAAAAACAGTATGATTATGGAACAAAAACAGAAACACAGACCCAATGGAATAGAATAGGGAAGTGAACACACAGAAATATGGATCTTTGATGGAAGGGTCTTGGCTACAAATTAAAAGAAGGGAAGGCCTGTTTTTAAAAATGTCGGGAAAACTAAGCAGCCACATGCAAATCAATGAACCTCAATTCTCACTTAACTGCATTCATAAAAGTTAATGTAAAATGGGTTAAAAACTTGAACTGTAAAATATTTAGCAGAAAAGTTGATACTTTTCTACATCAGCTGCAAAAGATGTATTTCTGAATACAACTTCAATGATAAGGCAAACAAACAATGAACAAATGAGACCACATAAAAAACAAAGCAAGCAAATGAAAAAACTTTGTACAGTGAAAGAAGCCATAGCAGAAACAAAAGGGCAACTTAAAGATTAGGAGAAGATATTCAGGCCAGGCACAGTAACTCATGCCTGTAAACTTCAGCCTATGAAGTGGCCAGAGCTAGGGATAGCGGTTTGAGTCCCTCCTGGGGCCCGTAACGAGACCCAGTTCCAAAAAAATGGCTGGGGGTGGTGGTGCATGCCTGTAATCCCAGGTACCTGGGAAGCTGAGGCTGGGGGTTGCTTGAATCCGTGGTACCCTGGGCAACGAGAGCCTGTGGCTCCATGGGCAATATAGCAAACCTAATCTCAAAAAAAAAAAAAAAAAGATATTCATATCATATATATCAAGGGATTAATTTACAGAATATATACAGATCTCATACAACTCAACAACATCAAAAGACAACCCCAATCAATATATGGGCAAAAGATCTAAATAGACTAATCTAGACAGAAACCAAATGGTTTCACTAATACATGGGATATAGGAAAAACAAGCATAAGGACAGGAAGAAAAGTCAAAACAAGCTGAGAACCAAAAAAGGTACACAACTTGGGGTGGGGGGGAGAGATAGGAGGGAACAATCATGGAGGGAAGGAGGTGGGTGATCCCTGGGGAAAACAAAGATGTGAAATATACATATATATAAATTAATTTTTAAAAAATTTAAAGTATGTATACTTTACCAGTTCTTAGACTTTTAGCATATTTATGATCTTAATCACAAGTGTCATAAAATGACAGGATGTGTAACAGTATTTCCCTGTCATTTCTCTGATAGGCAGTCAAGTTATTTGAGTTTAATGTCTTTAAATTTTCCATTTCCCTCAAGGGATTTAATAGCTGATTGGAAGACATTGTGTGGCAAGATGAATAAATCAGAAAGAATTTAGCAAAATAAGGGCCGGGCATGGTGGCTCGTGCCTGTAAGCTTCAGCCTATGAAGCGGCCGGGGCTAGGGATCATGGTTCGAGTCCCGCCTGGGGCCCATAGCAAGACCTAGTTTCAAAAAAATACCAGAGCGTGGTGGCACGTGCCTGTAATCCCAGCTAGCTGGGAAGATGAGGCTGGGGATTGCTTGAGTCTGTGGTACCCCGGGCAACGAGAGCCTGTGGTTCCATGGGCAAAAATAGCAAGACCTAGTCTCAAAAAAAAAAAAGAAGAATTTAGCAAAATATCATAAAAATCAAGCAGAAATTTCCAAATTTGGACTTTGTACAAAAGTTAATTAGACTTAAAAAGAAGCTGTCATAGGACCTGTTGGTAACCTGTTAGATGAACTTAATCCTTCTCTGGAAGAAATGTAAAGTTGTGTTGAATTTGAATTTCAATATTTTCCTGTATTGAGTAAAACATGATCATGATTTAAATCAGATTTAAATAAACTTTTCTTCAATCAAGATGTTTAAATGGCTTCCTACAGACACAGGAATAAACCTACTTACCTATTGTCAGGTGACTGGATAAAGTTTTTATGTAATATATACTGCCTTTTGTGGCAAATTAATGAATCTTGAGTAAAAAAGTCAGATGGTGAAAGATAATGAACAGATGGTTTCACTCACTTGCAGATTAAAAATAACCAAACAAAAAACAAACAACAACAAGTGCTTGCATGGATGTGGAAAGAAAGGAACGCTTTTACACTGCTGGTAGGAATGTAAACTAATCCAGCCACTATGGAAAGCTGTGTGGAGGACCCTCTAATGGAAATGGAACTACCATTTGACTCAGCAATTGCTCTTCTAAGAATCTGCACAAAAGAGATCTCAATGCCTGTACAAAGGGACACCTGTGCCCGGATGTTTACTGCCACACCTTTTATAATTGTAAGGACATGGAAACAACTCAAATGCCCCAAAACAGATGACTGGATAAAAAAGATGTGGTATATATATACAGTGGAATGTTACTCATCAATTAAAAATGACAGATTTGATGATTTTATGATAACATGGATGCACTTAGAAAAAATCATATTAGCAGAAACAAGTCAGATATAGCAAGACAGAAACCAAGTGGTTTCACTAATATATGGGACATAGGAAAAATAAGCAAAAAGCTATGAGGAAAAGTCAAAACAAGCTAACCAAACTGAAGTACACAACTCAGGATGGGGAAGAGGTGGAGGGGCAGGAGAGGGTGGAACAGTCAGAGAGGGAAGACAGTGGGTGAACCCCCGGGGATTACAAAGATGTGAAATTTATATATAAATTTATTTAATATAACAAAATAATTTTAAAAACTTTTTTAAAAAAGGAAAACTGCCAAAATACAACAAAGCAATTTTTAGTTTCTATAAAATACACAGTGGTTTTGAGTGACTAGGGGAGGGGAGAGGAGAGAACTGGAGAAGGAACATGATAGGGTGTTGATACGAGCTTAGTGGAAGGTTAGTGTGGCATGTGCACACGTGAAGATATATTGTTGTAATTCCAAAATCACATAGTTGTATAAATGATTGGCAATAATAAAATTGGGAAATCTTCATTATGCTTTCCTTAAGAGTTGTACCAGTGTAAATTCCCACCACAGTGCACAAACATTCCTTTTTCGCCAAATCCTCACAAGCACTTGTTTTTTATCTTTTCAACATAGATTATTCTCTCAATGAGATAGTCTCTCATTGTGGTTTTAATTTTCTTTCCCCAATGATAAGTGATAATGGATATTTTTCATGTGCCTATTGACCATCTGTGTATCTTCTTTTGAGAACTGTCAAATTACCTTTTCTGCTCATTTTTTTTTTAAATGAGGCTACTTGTTTTTCTTTGGTTAAATTATTTGAGAACTTTATAGATCTTGGATATCAGCCCTGGTCCGGTGTATTGATGGAGTGTGAATATTGTATCCCATTCTGTAGGTTGTTGCTTTGTCTTTGTTACAGTTTCCTCTGCTCTGTAGAACTTTTTTAGTTACATGTGGTCCCAATTGTTTATGGTCCTCTTTTGTTTCCCTTCAGTTTTGAAGATTTTTTTTCTTCTTTTGTGGTGTAGCAGTCCCCTGTGGATTCATCATGCCTTTTGTTATTAACTTTGCATTTTCCCATAAAAAATTACTTTTTTTTTTCTTTTTGGGCTATTAAGGTTCCACTGTAGTTGTGGGGTTCTGCATTGCCTGGCCCCTCCCACTCATGCTGGACTCAGAAGTGTTCTCATGGGGGCCACAGGACTCAGCTGCTTCCTGGGACCTTCAGCTGCTCCCTTGGGGGCACTGGTTGCTGACTTGGATTCTTTGGTGTCTTCTGTGCTGTGTGTATTCCTACCACCCTCACTGAGCTGTGGGCGGGGGTCATACAGAGACCCATGTGCCCCCTTGCTCCATTTTATATATATATATATATATATATATATATATAATTTATTTTTAAACATCAACTGCTTTGAGTACTTACAACTTCTTTCCATACACATAAAAAGGGAAGATGCTTTCAGATAAAGAGCTATGAGATATTAACAGTTCAAGAAAAATTTCAAAGCAAAATTATAAAAATTCTTCAAGTTTTTTTCTTTGTGTTTTGAATCACATTTTTCAGGTATATTCTACCATAACCATTTTAACAGTTGACAACTACTGGGAAACTGAGGCCAGGGATTGCTTGAGTCTGTGGTACCCCGGGCAATGAGAGCCTGTGGTTTCACGGGCAAAAATAGTGAGACCTAGTCTCAAAAAAAACCACAAAAAACATTTTAACAGTTGAAATTATCTTATACTAGTTGATAATCTACTGTGCAATCAAAAATGTATTTTATCTTGACAATCTGGAAAGATAAAAAAAATATCAACAAATGATTGGCTAATGTAAGAGTAACTGAAATTATAAGGGATTTTTTTCATCCAAATTTCTGTGTCCATCATGGTGAACCCACTGTTGTGTCTGAAGACATTAAATTGATATAGTCACACCTGAAATTAATAGCTAAGTACCTTTGGGTAAAAGCCCATATTTATAAAAAAATATAAGGAAATGAATCTAGTAATCAGTATAGAAACAATACAGACAAGTACTGTTATGTAGAAATCCTAGATGAATTTCTAGGTAAAGAAGCAGTGATCTCAGAAAGTACAGGTTGTATTTTTTGTAATGCTTCATGAAAATAAAAAATAGTCAATAACTACAAAACTAGAGAAGACACCCTAACTCACTAGTCTTTAAAAATTAAAGAAGGGAAATTTATCTTTAAAATAAACAATAGAGAAATTGCAAATGTCCTCATACAAATGATTATGAAGGCAGAAAATAAGATACAGAATAAATTCCAATTAGGATATGAAAGCCTGTCAGTAGGATATGTTCACAAAATAGATGGGACTATACCTTAATGTTATAAAATGAGTAAAAATTAAGAAAATAACAATATAAAGTGAACCATATAAAGCACAAACCAAGAAGAAAACCAATGCAGTGAAAGAAAATAAATGTGAAACATTCTAATTTTGGAACAAATTCCTGAAACTAAAAAGAAGACTCGAAAGAAAATCTTCTTACCTACAATCACGCATAAAGAACATCATCATCTATTCAGAAAATAAGAGAGAGAGTAGGAGGGAAGGAGGCATGGGCAAAGAGAGAAGAGACCGATATCAATCAAACTGTATGAACTTTGTAAGATATTGATTTAAATAAATACTACTTGACCTGCCCAAATAATTAGAAGTTTGAAACTTCTAATTGTTTACTTGATTATATAGAATTATAATATATGTATATATCATCATGACACTGTAGTTATGAATTAATATTGGTACATAAAATTATATGTCTGATATTTACTTCAGTGTAATAAAGAAGGATTAATTGAATAGATAAAATAGGATTGGCCATGAATGAATAACTGTTGAACCTGTGTGGTAATTATATGTACTAATTCATTCCTACATGGTGTACTTAGTCTCACAATAAGATATTTAAAATATATTTTTTTTCCCCAGAATATGATGAGCAGTTCAAACTAGGGCAAAATAAACATTTTTCATTTTTCTAAGTTAACAGTTTTTCAGAGTGCAGTTTATAGAAGCATTTACCTTGAGATTTCTGTAATCTATTGCAGTTGTTTAGATGCATCTTCTGTTACATTAACTCTTCTTACTGTCCACTCGACAGACTGCATGTTTAAGAATTTCATAGTATTTTCTTTTCTGTTTTTAGGATTGTGGAAAAGGGATATTATAGTGAACGAGATGCTGCAGATGCTGTTAAACAAATCCTGGAAGCAGTTGCTGTAAGTTTGAAGTGAAAATAATGAAATTAACTATTGATAAATTCCTTTTTTACAGAATGACTTTTAATAAATGTGTATCTGTGAAAAAGCCATGAAATTTACAGCTAGACAGTATGATTTTTTTATAGGAAA
Source organism: Uropsilus gracilis (assembly GCA_004024945.1). Classification (NCBI taxonomy): domain Eukaryota; kingdom Metazoa; phylum Chordata; class Mammalia; order Eulipotyphla; family Talpidae; genus Uropsilus; species Uropsilus gracilis. The sequence continues at coordinate 22,864 of PVHY01013696.1, forward strand.
TATGTTAAATTAATTTTTTTCTACTGATGACTCAAATTCAAAAAGATGCAGTCATCCTATGATAGGCCCTAAGTCTGCTAAAATAATTCCATTCTGTTGCTGTGAAGTCAAATCAGACCATGTGGTGCTTTTATTTGTTCCTTTTCTTGTTCTTTCCATTTTTTTCAGTTTGTTTCTTTGAATTTTTTTTTGTTCAGTAGAAATCTGAAAGTAGATAATATTAAATTTGTTTCTTGAAGCACAGGTAGTGACTAATTTTTTCTTTGAAGGCAAGAAATGAATGAATTTGAAGGAGATTATCTTAAATTATGTTTCAAAAGGAAGAAATATGTTGATATTTTAAACTGAAATGAAGTTCCCTAAGTTAAACATGGGTGGAAGTAAATGAGCACAAGTACACGCATACACATATAATTTTGAGGTGTGTTTGTACCAAATTAATCAGGAAATATTTGCCTAAATAAAATAGACTATATTGTTGAAAAATTTTCTTTATGTTGAATGGCTAACAATTGGGACAGTTTGGAGATTAATGTATTTAACATAAAGTCAGACCATAAAGTTGGAACAATTTATTATCTAAGCAGCAGATGAAATAGATTATCTAAACAGCAGATGGGAGACCAAGGGAAGTTATTTTTCAGGATCAGTTAGAAAGAAAAATCTACAAAATATGTGCAGAATTAAGAGATATTTCATTATTCACCTAGTTGTCTAAAATCTTTTTTCAATATCTTCATAAGTTGTAGTGACATAAGCATATGTCCTAGGAAGAAAGGAAGGGCCTGGCTAACTAGTTTATACGTCAAAGATGAAAAAACTGAAAATAAAAAAGCAACTTCACAGACTTTGCTGATAGAAATATAAGATCTATGATCTAACAATATCCATTATTGAGAAATCAATACCAATTTGAATTGACTTTACAGTTTACTCTTTCCAGACTATTCCTTCTTATAAAAGAGTTTTAATCTTTTAGCTATGTTGGAGGACAAAATATTTGAAAAGAAAGATGCGTACAAATGTGGGGAGTATGCCATTATATTATATGTACTAATTCATTCAGAGTTTTACTCTGAATACACAATGCATGCTGTGATATAGTATCTAGTTTCATTTTTTGGCAAGTAGTTGCTCAGTTTTCCCAATACCCCTTCCTGAAGAGGTTTTTCCTTTTTCAATATGAAGAATGTACATTCTTAGCTCCTTTGTCATCAATTAACAATCTCTAGGGATTAAAATAGGGAAAATAAGCTGAAAGGAGAAAGGTACATATTGGATAGTGTCACTATTATGAGGAATATAGAAAAACTGAACCAAGGGCCAAAGATAAACTTTAAAATCAAACCTTGAAAGCTTCTTATAGAAATGAGTCATTCAGAGGATGGAAATCAGTGGAGGGAAAGGAAGAAGTTACAAGAACATGGAAGGGAGAGAGCACAGTTCACAGTGGGAGAGAACTATGAATTCTTTAGTGGTGGGTACACCACAATGACTACAAATAAAATAGGGAAATTATGTGCATCCAAAACACTAACAAAGAAGTAAAGCAATGATATGGCAATAAAAACGACACAAATTGCAATCACTAGTTGCATTTACAAAAATACACAGGATAGTTCCTGACTATATAAATATGCAATATCAAATGCATCTATCCAAAATAAACATTCCAGATTTTTCATTAAACAGTATATTTCCCATTTCTGGTTCCTAAGCTTGCCAGCTTGGGAATGATTTTGAACACTTCCTTACCATCTTTCCTCATATCCACCTTCCAAACTTGGATTCCCTCAAACATGATTCCATTACTTGTCATCCTATGACCATTTCTGGAATCTTTCTAATATTTATAACTGTCTATAATTCTTTTCATTAAATATATGGCTAGAATCCTCTGTTGGAATCACTTTCTATTTTATCATTTCTGAGATCAATAATGACAGTTTCATGCTTTCTGTAACTACTCCTTTAAAGGTTCATTTCTGTTCATGTAAACTTGTTGGCAGTGTCCCAACTTCATTAAATCAAGGCAGTATCTGGTATGACAGTTAAGAGTACTTAGGAGTCAAAATAAGAGGTGTTCACTTTCTGTGTATGCAAGCTTGGACATTTCACTAAATATTCATGAAACTGAAAACTTTTTTTTTCAAGTACAAGAGGCCTAACATTGACATTAATGGGATTGTTGAGTGTGGAAGTCATACTTAAATTCAAAACAGAAGGAAATGGTGATAGCCAACTTCTGTTTAATTCAGTCATCTACATATATATATTTTAAATCTACACATGCCTATCTACTGTCCAGCAAAGTACTAAAATAGAGAACTGACAGTAATAGTTGTTCAATAAATACCTATTAAATAATTGAAATTTTTCAAAATAGAAATAAGTATCCTGTACTTTGTCTTTTGAGATAAGATAAAACAGTATCACAAAACAGTTCCAGGATAGAGGACAGGTCACTCTTTGAGAGTTTTCCCTCCATGAGCTAAAAATTACAAGACAGCTCAAACCAAGATGCAGCTACAACGGGGGTTTGTTTAAAAAACAGGAAATTAAGGAAACAAAAATATTTTTAAGGTCACAGGTGGCCAGCTCTCTCACTCCAGATAGTATCTGCAGTGTCTAGTAGCCCCAAACAAAGGCTGCTCATGCAAGATGGTTCTGTTCCATCAATTAAGAACAAGGACGGGAACTGGTGGCACACAGGGAAAGCAGAGGGCCAGAATTTAACTCACAGTGGCAATGGGAGGTGGCACCGCAGCAGCCTGTAGTAACAGTCTGAATACCAGACTGCACAGCAACAGATGCCAAGCCAAACAGAACTGGACTCCATAGCACCAAGAGACAGTGCTAGGTTATCAGAAGCAGTGGATAGTTCACAAATGTGACCAGACAGAGTACCAGTCACTGATCAGTAGTTCCATTCAGAGTAGGTCACTAGGAGGAAATGCCAGAGACACCAGTGATATAATCGTTTGTGAGCATTTGACTGGAGCAAAATGTAGATAGCTGAGTGGCCAGTGCAGGGCACCACGCAGGCAGAAAACTCGGCCTGGCCCATGCCCCCCACCGTGGCCCTGCCATGATGGCAGGGGCCACCGCACCCACATGCACGGGCCCCGTCCGCCTCTGGAGGGGAGGATGAGATGGGCTTTTGTGTGTGGGTGCTGCATGGGCCAGTTCTGGCCCACACTGCAGCGGCCCAGATATCAACCGCCACCGCGCCCATCACACAACCAGCCTTCTTCCCCTCATGTGGTGGGGATGGGGCATGGCTGGGGGCTGCTTCTGGGAACGGCCGGGCAGCCGGCACCACCACACACCTGAATCCTGCCAAGAAGCAGAGTGCAGTGGGGGTGGGGGGAGCAGTGAGTGGGTGGTTCACCACAGTCCCCTCTCGTTTAGCCTACACTCCAAGCTGCCCACACCAGCAATAAGTACATCAAGACAAACTTCAACCACAGAAACAGAAGAGGCAAGGAACAGCAAGAAATACTTTAAAAACAAATGCCTCTAAGGCAGGACTCAAAAAGAGCAAGGCAAGTTCACAGAGCAATGAACTGTGAAAACAAACATGAAAGAGCTATGCATACCACTCACTGGGGAGCTGTGACCATAAACCTGCCACAGAGATGCAGTCAATAAAGAATAGCACACTCCCTTTGCCAGAGGAAGGATGCCTACAGAATGGAAGTGGCCCAATAGCAAAGCTCCTAAAAGGGAGACTTGGAGATCTACCATCAGCTGATGGCTGTCCCCATCAAGGAGCAGCTCTACCAAAATATAAAACTGGGAATCAGGTCCACAAAGTCAAAGACCTGAAACATAATGGAATGAAGCAGCAAAATGAGGCAGAAAACAACAGAAAGGACAGCCACCAAGAAATAAGAAGCATGGATACAAGCCAAAGGCGCTTGGAATGGCCAATGAAGATATATTAAAAAAAAAAAAAAAAACTAAAAAGACTAAAGGGCTAAACATGGACAAACAACAAAAAGAAAGGAGGCCAGAAGGGGCGTGGTAGGGTGGGGTAATCCCATGAGGCTCAACAATTATGCAATCATGTATTGTACAAAAATAAAAATAAAAAATAAATATTTTTTAAAAAAGTAGATAAACTGAAGACAGTGGTGCAATTTGTATGCAGTATCAGTGAAAGGGATGGAGACAGGTGTGTTGACGGGGTCTCTGTGAGGTCTTGAGGTCTGTGGAGGTCTTAAAATTCGTGGAGGTCTCAAAATCTAATGAAGATCATATGCTCCAAGCTTCTCTCTTTGGAGGCTGTCTACCGAATCATTTTTCTTGGGAGTCCATTTTCAATGAATCAAGCTGACTGCTCAGTCTGCTTATATCCTGTTAAGGGCCTCCAGCCTATTAGCCTAATTATACTGTTTTTCAGTCCTATCTGTTTGGTGCCAGGTAAGTACCAATTTAAATTTGCAAATTTGCTCAAGGCCTTGGCTGACAGCTGGAGAACTTGAATCTGATTGTTCCATTTATAATCCTGGTGCCAGATTGAAGAGTTTCACCCCCAGATCCTACTTTCAATAATGTCAGGACAGACTGGGCTCTGGATTTAATAATTCAGGAGGTCCTGCAACCATGTTGGGATATGGGTCCTGTGACACAATGAAGGGTCCACTGGGAGTCTCTCATGTGGCTGGATACTCAGGGACCTCTCTGCCTATGGCTCCAAACCACAGCACTAGAACTTCCTCAGTCGAGATCAATACACCGCTCCTCCCCATCCCCCGCCCACCACCTGGTTTGGCACCACTGTGGCCCCAAACCAGGAACCTTGGGGCTTGGGGGTTGCCTTTGCTGATAGAGTCCTCAAGTTGGCCTGCTCTGGGGTGGGAAATTCTTGCTGCTGTAGTCCTGGGGGAGCTTCATGCCCTGGGATGGTAAGGTTGGGAATCACCACCACTTGCCACCAGTACTATTTTCAAAGAACCTATGCTGGCCCACAGCCTGCATATGCTGAGGCAGTGGTGTGGGAAAACACAAACGCCCTGCAGCCTCCAGGCTCAGTGGCTCCCTGTTACAGTGATACACTTATGGAATGTCCTTGCTGTCATTTTCTTGTTCATCTCTTATGACACAAACCTATATAACTTTTTCCATACATGAAGCTTGTTTCCTTAGCATTATTTCATTGTCTTTATGTTACTCAAAACATCTTCAAGATGTTCTTTCTGGTTGTCTCCTTTCAATCATGCCAACTCTTGATTTTTTTGACTTATCACAGTGGGTATTCAGTTTAGCAATGGATGTATCTGGTAGCTGATTGAGAAAATTCTACTCTAATTCAATGAGAAATGAATGCTTTCAGCATAAGAATGCTACCTTTTGGAATTAGCACCAATTAAAAAGTAAAAGACCCCCCCCCTAAGGATGTTCATATAGGTGTGACTCACATGTAACACAGGAGCTAAGGTTCTTAGAACTCTATTTTAGACATCAAAGATGGATTGATTAAACTAATCCTAAATTTATAACCAAACACTGTTGCTTTACCTGCTCAGTAAGTTCCAATTTAAGAACTAGACCACTTAATTCAAATCAAACACTTTTTGAAGGAAATTTCATAAAATTTTTTTTCTCTGATTTCTGCAAATGGATGTTAAGAGAAAGAAAAAAGAAAAGTCATTTTTCTCAGTGTCTCACAGTAGAAAACAGGCAATTTTAACTTGTGAGAAGTAGGTGGCATTTATAAAATAGTTTATTGTTAACTACATAGCTATAGATAGTTACAAAAATAGGACATTTGAGAACTCAAAGTAATCAGTGATACAGCTAGAATTTCCATCACACTAAGACATAGACAAGACTATGCTGGTTTTTGAAAGCACAGAAGTAGAAACTGGGAGGATGAAAACTTGGAAGTTGGGAAATATGTTCCATAATTTTATACACACACACACACACACAGACACACACACACACACACACACACACACACACATATATATATGATTATAATAATGCTTCTGCCTTTTAGCTTGAGATAACATTTTTGATAGTATTAAAAATTAATTTTAAAACATTCAGTTTAAAACCCTTTGAGATTGAGTACAAAACCTTAAGCTTTTTTGAATATTCTGTCTTTTTGAAATACATTCCAGGTAGTTCCAAGTTACATGATGTAGATCAGACTAGGTATTCTGAAAGGGTCATCTTATCTTCATTTGTGATAAAGCACAATGTCAATACTTAGACTCTCCTTTCTCTAGACTTCCCTTTAAAGCGAACGTGACCATACTCAATCTCTCGGACATCTCTTACTGCTGCAGTAACTTACAGTTTTGTCTGTTAGCGCTGATAACCTGCAGTTCCTCTAATTCCAAAAATTCACTGTCTTCCTCTTTTCCCCAGTCCTGGTGCAGTATGCCTTCTCCTTTCCTAACCACTGTTCTCTTCGAGGTTCAATTTCAAGGTCATAACTTTAAAACATGGAGAAAATTATAAATATAGACTCTATTAATATTAACGAAATACAAGGAAACGAAGAATTATGAAATGTTTGCTATTCTAACAAGATATTTTTATTAAAATTATGTTAAAGATTGTGATGATAGGGCAAAGTTTTGCAAACAAAGGCATTTTATTCTTTGAAATAATATAAATGTATGTGAATTTAAACAAAATGAAGAGGTTAATACTATTAAAACAGTCATTTGAAGGAGTTGCTCTGTAGGGCTGTGATGGAGTCTCCTAGCTTAAAGTAATTGCCTATGAAGCTGGAAATCAGGGTCTTGAAAATGTGTTCTCCTCAACTGGTGTTGTTGTCCCTAAGGAGTGACATTAAGATCGGTTCTATAGGCACTGAAAATACTGCAAACAAGAATCAGCAACTGCTACCAAAAAGACCTGCTACTGCAGTGTACATGGGATGACAAAAAATACTCCAACAGCAAATTGCATGGAGTAAGTTCCTGCATCATTATAGTTTCCCACTCCCTATTAATTTCTAAAGGCATGTTCAAATAGGGAACCAGAAGAAAAAGACAGCATGTCTTAAAATTCAAATCCCAGTTTTACAAAGTAGAAGGATAAAAGACAAATTGTATTTGAAAAATTGTATTGGAATTTATTCCAAAACAAAAAGAACAAAAATATAATCAAAGTTCCTGTTTCTGTGGCCATTAAAGTAAACCACTTTTTACTCAATACTGAGTACTAGGCTCCATAACCTTTTACAGGCTTAATGCACATAACATGCATTATTCAAATGTACATTATATAACATATTTAAGTCTCTTCTATCCTGACCTCTTATTAATTGATGCAGAGCTAGTCTCCATTTTTAAATGGAACATGGCAGAACTTCTTTTTCTGCTTCCCTTGCAACTAGGCAATCAATGCAATCAACAGGTCCTGACTAGTGAGTTGTGTTAGGCAGCTTGTGAGTCATGGAAAAAGTTTCCCTTTAATGGAATGATTTAAGGGAAATCAAAGAAGATTTTTCTTTTTTCACTGGCATAGTTGAGTCTGTACATGATCCTGGGTACTGCTTTTACTATCTTGTGATTATGAATTATTTTTCTTCATAATTGAGCTATAAAAATAAGTCAGGAAAAAATTATACCATTGAGAGTCCCTCATATGTTATAACACAGAAGGTAGTAACATTTTCTCAATATTTCTATTACTTTAAATTGTAAATCCGTTGTGAAGTCATATTGAATTTTTTGAATAAACTTTTGAGTCCATGCTAACAAGTATTTTCTAGGCAGAGCAATTTGTATATTTTCCCTCCATCTAAGTGTAAAACAAAGGGCATACTTAAGACTAGAGTTTCACTGCAATTCAAATCCACACCTACACAATGCTAAATCAAGACTAGGTACAATTTGAAGGCACAATGAGGCTTAAAGTTATTAGCAATAAGCTCTTTTCTGACACTTCTTTTTCTGTGTGAATATTTTTACTGCTTGGATCCTCTTATTGTCAGTAAAAAGACTTTGAGAGTTCAATTAAATTATGAAAGTTTAGAAGAGAAAATGTGAGGGTTTTGTTTCTTTTTAATCTCTCAGTTCATGTGACATTTGCATTACTTTTGGGTGGATTTTTTTTTTCAGTTGATTATATATATTTCCTTCTTTGCTGTATACCCGTTTTCCCACCATGAATGATCAACCTTGTTTTCTCTTCCCCTGTTTTGCCCTCCCACCCTCCCCTTCTCTCCTCCCTTCTCCCTTGCTGTATGCTTCAGCTTTGTTACCACCTTAATAGTTTCAGCTTTTGCTTGTCCTTTTGTTTGGTTTCTCTATATAGTTGGGGATTTTGTCTATCTCTTGTTACTCACATTTGAAAAATGATGTCTGGAGAATGGATTTGGATGCAAGGCTTAAAGCATTAATTAGTAAAAGCAGCTCTATATTCTTACTAAGAATTGAGAAATCCATTAGAGTATAAAGAAGGAGCATCTCTATTAATGTTCTCATATTTGGTTTTTAAACAGAATAAAATAGATTAGTGACTCAATCAGACCCTAGCTATTTTGTCAGGTAAAAAATGAGAGCAAAAAAACACTATGTTCTGAAAATTATAGTAGTAACATTGAAATAAATTAATAATTCTCTGCATAAATTATTGTTTTTCTAATTTGGAAAGAGAACTTTTATGATTTTTCTTAACTACTATTTGAACATGAAATTTTTATTTTATTGCATTAAATAGTTCAGGAACACAGTCTACAGAAGTTTTATAAAATATTCTCCCTGTTTAATAAGTATATAGCTATAAAAGTAGCACATTAAATTTATTCCATTACTTTTTTAATATAGATAAAATTCATAAGGAAATAAATTTGTCAGCAGATAGATTTTTTGACTTAATATTTAATTTTCAATGGCTGCAATACCTGTTTTTAAATTCACAGAGAATTTAAAGTTAGAATACGGACCTCAGAGAGTTCTAGTATAGACTATGAGCACAAAAGCATCACTCTAGAAGGATCATTGGAATCCAACTCCAGATTTGTCCCCAAAGAGCTTGACACTTCTCAGCTGTGAATATCACACAAAATGGAGGTGTTTACATTCCACATTGAGAAAGAAGCTCCCTATGATTTCTTCATTTTCATTTTTTTTAGATTTTTTTAATTAAATAATCAATGGAAACATCAAAGAAGCTTCAATGTTTTAACATTTTTAGAAGCAAGGGGTGTTTGTCAACAAGCTTGCAGACTCTACAAGGGATTGCCATAAAGTGATGTGGTGACACACATATGAGTGTGAACCTTGTCCTCAAAATCCTATATAGTGTTGTAAACAAAAGTCTCACCTCAATTAAGAAGAAAAACAGAACCATGCAAGATTTTGCTGGGGTGTTCTCACTCAGCTCTTCTGAGGTCTTTATGAAAGAGACATAACCACACAGCACCCACTGGCTTATTTTATGTGAGCTGCTGTCATTGGTATGTCATCTTCTCCCTTCTCCACCATAACTGGTTTGGATTTTAGTCCCACAAATGCAAAGTAGACAGGTGAGTCCAAAATATGGCACCAGTGGTGAGACAGGCTTGATCTAAGAGCTGTGCATGCTTATGAAATGTTTACAGGCAAGAGAAGATGAAAGATTGCCTCAAGTTTTATTCAGCAGTAAATTGCTCACAGTCTAGAGGAGAAGTAGATTCCTCCCCTGTGCAGCTGAGAGAAAATTATTGGAGTGTGAAGATGTGGCTGTAGTGACTTCATGGATCTTCAGAGGTGGATGGTGATGATCATAAAGTAAAATCCACTTATCCATCATCAAACAGCAGACTTGGATCAATCTCCTTTAATTTTATTTTTCTTCAAACTTACTAATTTTTCATCCTTTCAGTCTTCTATAAATTTTTAGCCCTCATATGTACACGTTTTAAAGCTCGCCTGCTACCAAAACTCTCTGGTCAGTATCATTTCCTCTCCCTCTCCCCTTCTCCCCAAGCCCTCTGGTAATACATTTTGTAGTCTAAAAATTACTTTTTTCTATGCTTTGAAAATTTGAGTTCTTTGGCTATTTATATGTAACAAATAAGTGAGGCTGTCTAGTATATGTCTTTTACTTTCTAACTTCACTTAGTGTAATCACTCAAGATTCACCAATCTTGCACTGAAAGGGACTATTTCATCTTTTTAATAACTAGAGAGTAATCCATAGAATATACATTCCATAATTTCTTTCTCCAGCCTGCTATCACTATGCACTTAAGTTGATGCAATGATTGGCTGTTGAGGCTAATGCTACTATAAATATATAGAGGTCATCATTTTTTTCATATTAGTGTTTCCTAATTTGTTGGGTAAATACTAATAGTGGTATTGCTGAATCATATGGAATTTCTGTTTTTATTTCTTAAAATATCTCCACACTATTTTCTAGAGAATTTCCACTAAATAATATTCACATCAACATTAGATGAGTATTTCTTTATCTCCATGTTCTTGAAAACATGTTTTGTTTTGTTTTTTTTTAGACTAGGTCTCACTATTTTTGCCTGTGCAACTGCAGGCTAACGTTTCCCCAGGTACCATGGACTCAAGCAATCCCCAGCCTCAATTTCCCAGGTAGCTAGGATTACAGGCACACACCACCATGCCCAGCTGTATTTTTTTGGAATTAGGTCTCGCTACATGCCCCTGGAGGGACTTGGAATGTGATCCCTGGCTCCTGCCTCGGTTTCCTAGTCTGCTGCTTACAGGCATATACCACCGTGCCTGGCTGAAAACATTTTATTCCATTCTTTTTGATATAGAACATTCTTAACAAGGTAAGGAGATATTGTGGTTTCAACTTGCATTTCCCTTATAATAAATGATATTAAGCATTTTTTTCATGTGCCTGTAGACCAGCTGACAGTCTCTTTGGAAACATCTATTTAAATATTTTGCCCCTTTTTTTATTGGATTGCTTGAATATTTTGTTGTTGGTCTGAATGAGTACTTTGTATATATTGGAAATCAACCCTCTGTCCGATGTAGGATGTGCAAATATCTTCTCCCAGGCTGCATGTTATATTTTTTGTGTGTGTGTAGGCGATAGACTCTTTTGAGGTGCCAAAGCTTGATACAGTTCCACTTGTTTATTTTTGCTTTTGTTTTCCTCCCATTGAAATTGCATACACAAATACATTTCTACATTGATATCCAGGTGTCTCATTTTAAGTATTTAGGGGAAGGGCCTGGCATGGTGGCACATGCCTGTAAGTGGCAACCTAGGAAGGGTGGAGGGGACCAGTGATCGTGGTTCTAGTCCTGCTCGGAGCAACATAGCGAGACCTAGTTCCAAAAAATAGTTGGGTGTGGTGGCATGCGCCTGTAATCCCAGCTACCTGGGAAGCTGAGGCTGGGGAATGCCTGGGTTCATGGTACCCCGAGTAATGTGAGCCTGCGGTTCCACAGGCAAAAATAGCGATACCTAGTCTCAAAAAAAAAAAAAAAAAAAAAATTAAGTATTAGTGGTGACAGGCCTTATATGCAAATTGTTAATCCAATTTAGATAAATTTTTATGTGTGGACTTAAGTAAGTACCTAGTTTCATTTAGTTGCATGTGGCTGTTCATGTTTCCGAGGTCCGTTTTATAAAAGAGGGTTTGCTTTCTCTTTATGCAGTCACTAACTTATCTTTTTCTGGACTCTTTTCTATTCCATTGACTTGTGTTTCTGTTTGCTTGTTTTTTTCCAATACCATACTGTTTTGATACATGTTGTGTACTATAGTTCAATATCAAAGAGCTTGGGACCTACTTTTTTTTTTTCCCTTCATAAGATTGCTTTGACTTTTGGGCATTTTGTGATTTCGAACAAATTTTGTATTTATTCCTTCTATTTTCTTGAAAAAGAATTTTGGTATTTATTGCCTTGAATATGTGAATTGTTTTAAATAGTAAGATCATTTAAAAAAATATTATTATTCCAATCCATAAATACAAAATATCTTTTCATCTCTTTGAGTCTTTTATTTCCTGTGTCTTATAATATTCAATATATGGGCTCTTTACCTCATTTGTTATGGTTTTCCTTCTTTTTGGTGTAATTATAAATAAATTTCTTTTTAAATTTCTCCTTTTTTCTAATTAGTTATTTGTAAATTTTATGCAAATTCATATTTTTATAAAAATGGATTTTTATGTAGTGATTTTGAATTCACTTATTGTTTCTAGTCATGTTGATAGATTCTGTTGAATTTTTCTAAATATGTCATATCATCTGTGAATAGTGATGGTTTCACTTCTTATTTTTCAATGTAGAGTCATTTTATGTTTTTTTCTTATTTAATTTCTCTGGGTTGAACATCCAGAACTAGACTGAGTGGTAGTAGTGAAAGTAGGCATCTTTGTTTTTTTACTGATCCTAGAAGAAGTTGTTCACCACTGATTATGATGTTGACTCCAGGCTTGTAACCTTTATTACTTTGAAATAAGTTCCATTTGCTCTAATTTTTATGTTGTTTTTAGCATAAAAGGTGTTGACTCGTATAAAACACTTGTCTATCACCCAATGAAATGGTCATGTGATTTTTATCTGGTGAATGACATTGATTGATTTGTGTATGTTAAGTCACCCTTGTACCTGGACTAAAACTTACTTGATTATCATGGATGATTCTCTTACTATGTTACTGTATACAATTTGCTAAGGTTTTGTTGAGGTTTGGGTTTGTATTTTTCCAAGTGATAACTGCTAATGGAATCTTCTCATATTCCTAGTGCCCATTGGTACATCTTCTTTTGTGGAAGGTCAGTTTTGGTCCTCTGGTCAATTTGTAATGTTCAGTTTATTGTTATTGAGTTTAATGGGTAGTTTTAAAATATTAACCCCTTTCAGTTTTATGGTTTGCAAATATCTTCTAATCAGTAGATTGTGTTACCATTTTGACAAGGACATTTTTCACATTGCAAAATTTTTTCAGATTGGTGTAGTCCTATTTATTTTTACTTTTGTTTCTTCACTATTTGGGATGAACCACAAAGGTAACTTTAAAGCTGATGTCAAAGAGAGCTTACTTACTGGTTTCAGGTCTATAGACAAGTCTTTAATCCATTTTGTGTGTTGGTGTAAAACAGTGGTCAAATGAGGAAAAGTCAAAACAAGCTAAAAACCAAACTGAAGTACACAACTCAGGGTGGGTGGATTGAAGAATGTGGGAATGATCAGGGAGGAAAGGCAGTGGGTAAACCCCAGGGATTACGAGGATGTGAAATTCATATATAAATAAATTCTTTAATATAAAAATATAAATAAATAAAATAGTGGTCAAGTTTCCTTTTGTGTATAATGGTCTAATTTTTCAAACAACACTTATTGCAGAGATTTTCCTTTCTCCGTAGAACCTTTGTATAAACTATAAAATTTGTACTTTGTACAAAATTTGTACTTTGTACAAAATTTGTACTTTGTACAAATTATACATATATGTAACTCATATGTGTGACTTTTTTTCTTGGTTCTTAATTCTCTTTCATTGTGTGTGTGTATGTTTCCCCAATACATTATTGTTTTAACTATTTTAGTTTTGTACCACAGTTTGAAATTGAGGGACATGAGACCTGCAGTTTTGTAACTTCAATTAGCTTTATAATTTTATAGTTTCCATTGTACAAAAACCTCTTTGGTGTGATTTCAATCATTCTTTTTTTATAAGATACTAAATAACGTATTTTTCATAACTTCTCTTTCTGTTAGTGTCTCCTGCATTTTCTATGTATAATATGGGCATCTACAGAAAGTAATAACTTTAATTATTCCTTTCCAGGTTTAGTATCTTATTTTTTTCCTTATTCTTACCTAGTTATTATGGCAAAGACTTCCATTACTATATTAAATACCAATAGTGAGAGTGGGTATCCTTGTTTTGTTGCCAATTTTAGCAGAAAAGTTTTCCACTTTTCACCATTGAATATCATATTATCTATGGGCTTGTCGCACCATGTCTTTTATTATGCTGCTTTAATATGCTCAACAACATCATTATGTTGAAAAATTTTATCTTTGATGCTTCCTAGGTCTTGTCAGATTCTTTTTCTGAATCTATCGCTATGGCCATGTGTTTTCAGTTCTTCATTTTGTTCATGTGATCTATGATGTTGATTGACTTCCATATGTTAAACTGTCCTTGCATCCTTGAAATAAATTGATTGGTTTGTGTGTGTTAAGTCCCTTGAGTACAAAGTATCGTATTGTCAAATTTGATTTTTTAATATTTTGTTGAGAGGTTTTGCATTTATGTTCATCAAAAATAGTAATGAATAGTAGTCTTGCTTTGCAATGCCTTTGTGTAATTTTGTCACCAGGGTTATACTGATATCATAAAGTGAGTTAGAAATAAGGAAAATTTTTTCTTGAAAGAGTTTGAAAATGATAGGTATTAAGTATTCTTTGAATGCCTGGTAGAATTCACCAGTGTATTTGTTTTGTCTTGTACCTTTGTTTTTGAAAAGGTTATTACTATTTCCATTTCTTTACTAGTGATTGGTCTAGATTTTCTGATTTTCAGATTTTCTGTCTCTTCATGATTAAGTCTTGGAAGCCTATGCAGTTGTATAAGAATTTCTCCATTTCTTTCTATGTTATTCAGCTTATTAGCATATTAGAGTCTTTTAAAAAATTCTCAAAGAACCACCTCTTAGTTTCATTGATTTTTGTCTTTTTGAAGTCCACCTACATTCAATAATCAGATTATGATAGTTTTTCCAGCACAGTGCATTTAATATAATTAATCCAAAGTATCTTTTCTATGGAAACTAAATGAGGAATTCAGAAACAAGGATAAATGTAAATATCATTGGTTTTCAGGTCTTTTGAAGATTGCTTGACAGATGTTCTGATTTTCCTGTGTTCCCATGTCCTTCCTCTAATCTCTTCACCTTTTTCTTATATGTCAGGGAATCACTCTGTTATTTCAGAGCATTGTTTGCTCTGAAACAATAATTGTTGACTTATAAAACAGCTATTTCACATATCTTTTTAAAAACAAATTCAAATACAGACCAAGGATTGAAAAGAATGAATGATTGTGGTGGCTTAGACCATGGCTGCCGGTCTGACTCACAAAGATAGAAATATGCACTGAACTCACATGCATTTTTGTCTCTCTTTATTAACAGTTTGCTTTAGAAATAACACTTCTTGTATATTAGTTTTCCATTATTGCATAACAAATTACCAAAACATAAAAACTGAAAACAATTCTGATTTATTATCTCTTAGTTCTATAATACTAAAAGTTGATATGGCATGAGTGGATTCTTAAAATTCCAAAATCAAGGTAGAGCAAAGCTATATTTCTTTTTGAAAGATCTAGTGAGAAGATGGCTTCCAACCCATTACAAAATTTATTTAAGAAAGACCCCAGGATATTCAGAGATGGGAATACTTTTGAACTGGTCTTATAGCCATGATTTTTTTAAAAAGACAATGGAATTTGAAATGGGTTTAATAATTCAAAAGAATTTAAATAACATTTTAAATACAATACTAATTTAATTATAAAAAGTCTTATAGTAATATATCATTTTAAAATAAAAAGAAATATATGACACATTTTGTTATGTTTTGGAAGAAATATCTAATTTCATAGAACTTGACATAAATATAGATGCAGAAGAAAAACCCACATTGAAAAACAATGTAAATATAATACCTTCAACATTGTGGCATTTATCAAATAATTTACTCATTTTGTATATAATTTAAATTAGTTTATAATGAAATTTTTATGGGATAGTAATTTATTATGATGTATTGATTGAATTTGGGTTTTGACATTAGGTATTTAATATCACCTTAGGAATTTAAACTCTGAACATCATCATTTGAATTCTAAAGGAATAGTTTGTTTTTTTTTTACAAGCTCATTTAACTTGAATTAACAATGCCAACAATTTAAATAATAATGCAGTAGTTATTTGAATGATGAAACTATTTATATTAATCCTCACATTACTAAAATTAAAACACCTCATACTCATGTACAAATTATTTGAAAATCCATAGCAAATTAAAAATTGAATTAGAAATCAACAAAATTGAAATCTGGAAATCAGTAGAAAAAAACCAATAAAGCTAACATCTGGTTTTTTTTAAAAAATCAATGAAATTGAAAACTTTTAACCAATTTGAGAAAGAGAAGACAAAAGGGAGAGAAAAAGGAGCAAATGACTATTGCTAATACCTGAATAAGAGAAAGACAAAGGGAGAGAAAAAGGAGCAAATGACTATTGCTAATACCCGAATAAAAGTGGAGGACAGCACTACAGATCCTGTGACATTGAAAGGTAACTTAGATGAAATGAAGCATGTCCTTGAAAGAAACAATTTGCCAACACCATGTAAGAAAAAAATATGGATCTGAATGGCCTCATATCTATTTCAAAAATTGAATAATTAGTTAAGTTTTCAAAACAGCACCAGGAACACATGGGCACAGTGGTGAATTCTATCAAACATTTAAAGGAGAAATTTTGTTCATTTTTTACAATCTCTTTTAAAGAATAGAAGCAGAGGAAATATGTTCTAACCCATTTTATGAAGTCACTATTACCCTAGTACTAAAACCACAAGAAAAGTAAAAATGATTTGTAGACCAGTATCTCTTGTGAAAATAGATACCAAAATCCTTAGCAAAAAGCTACTAATCTGAATCCAAAGGAATTAAACTCCATGAACAAATGAGATTTATTTAGGTTTGCAAGTCTGTTTCAATATTTAAAAATTAATATCTTTATCAATAGATGCTGAAAAATAATTTTACAAAATACAATACCTATTCACAATATAACCTCTCAGTAACCAAGAATAAAAGGCAACTCCCTGAACTTAGTAGAGTTAATGGTAAAAAGTCAAAAATTTTCCTTAAAGATTCAGCAAAAAGTAAGGATATCCCTTCTCAACACTTCAACACTTTGCTGGAGTTCTAGTAGTTAATGCAATAAGACAAGATGGGGGGAGGGAGGGGCAGGGAAAATGCACCTAGTTTGGGGAGGAAGAAATACAGTAGTGTTTATAGATGCTATGATTGTTTATATAGAAAATCCTAGAACTGGAAAATATAGTTAAAAAAAAACTTTAAAGGTGAAAGATAAGTAAAAAGACTTAAATCATAATGAACAGATCTTCACTAACCTACAGGAAAACTGCAAGTAGCTAGATATATACATAATCAGACCACTAATGAATGATAGAAGCTAGAATCAAGTCTGAAGAAATAATACGAATAATTTCCCAAATTTGAGGCCTATTAAACCACATTCAAGAATCTTACGAAATCTTCAACACAGCAATATGAAGAAAATGATACCAAAGCATCTCATATTCACTTTTCTTTAATGAAATAGGAAAATAATACTATCCAAGCAGTGAGAGAACAATGGTATATCAGATGAATAAAGATAAGAATAAAGAAAGGCACAATTCTCATCAGAAAGAGTATATTATCAGCGAATGAAAAAAGGGTATTGTCTTCAGCTAATCTTCAGTTAGTGGTATTAGGAAAACTGGAAATTCACATTTTAAAAAAGTGAAACCAGTTAACTACCTTGCATCAAACATAAACATCAACTTATAATGAATGTAAAACCTGAAATCATAAAACTCCTAGAATGATATGTTCCTGATTGACATTACTATTAGCAATGGCTAAGACTTTAACCTGACACCCATAAAAA
>PVHY01013697.1:0-40635 GCA_004024945.1 Uropsilus gracilis
CACCGGCTGGTGGTTGGTCAGGTTCTCTGTGGGGCCGCAGCCGTCTCTGTGGCTTTCCTCTCCCGGTGAAATGGGAGGGTGCTTAGCTCACACTGACGGCATCTCTGAGCCGGAAATTCCATTCCCGTCTGTGGAGACCTCAGGGCTTGTATTTCTGAGTCAGTTCATCTCTCTAGTTGGTCTCAGAGCCCTGTGTCCCGTGGATCTGAAGTGTTTGTTCTGGGCTTTACTTCTTTCTCCTCACCTCCATCTTCATGTGGAGCTGTCGCTGAATTAATGATTTTGGTGAGGATTGACTGGATTTGGAGAAGACCAGAGGGGGTGACCTCTCCCAGCCCGCTACCTTCCACCAAGCCCATCTCCCATCTCCACCAAGCCCCCCTACCCCCGACGCCCATCCCTCCACCCCATCCATCGGCCCACGTGTCTGGCACGGGGCCACGGTCCAGCGCCTGGCTCCATAGTGGAGCTGGGTGGAACAGGGAGCAAAACCCACGGTCACCTCATTTATAGTGGCCTTGAGAGCCCCAGTAGCCCTCTCCCCCAATGCAGCGGGGAGAGGGATCCCTTCCTACCTTGCATCCTCTAACCTGAAAGCACAGAGGCAGGGTGGGGAGTCAGGGTCCTGATGCCTGGCTCTATGGCGAAGCTAGACTGAAAATCTTGTTTTAGTTTAACTTTTGAAAAATATACACAGCAACAGCTAAGTGCAGGCTGATCCAAGAGTTAGGCTCTGCATGTGAAGAAGTTTCAGGAATGCCTTCACCCATTTATTCACTTTCCGATTAGGTATGTTATCGCTGAATCTATATTAAAATATAGTTAAGTCCAGGACGGGCGCCGTAGCGCGCACCTTTAATCTCAGCCTCAAGCCGAGGCTAGGAATCACTTGAGTCTTCGGGTTTGAGACTTCCCGGGGCAACAAAGCAAGACCTGGTCTCAAAAAAGCAGTTGGGTGTGGTGGCAGGTGCCTGTAATCCCAGCTACCTGGGAGGCTGAGGTTGGGGATTGCTTGAATCTGCGGAATCGGGACTACCCCGGGCAACATAGAGAGACCTAGTCTCAAAAAATAAATAAATAAATGAAATATAGTTAAATCCAAAAGGAAATTTTCAGTACATTTAAAATAAAATTGTAAGTGATTCAGCGTCATCATATCATCATTTAGTTGGCAGTCATACAAGAGGGACCCAAGGCAGTGCAAAGCCAACTGAAACAGAAAAGGAAAACTGTAGTGGCTGGGCTTGATGGCATGTGCCTGTAAGCAGCAGCCTAGGAAGCCACGGCCAGGGCCAGGGATTGTGGTTTGAGTCCTGCTGGGGGCACCTAGCAAGAGAGACCGAGTTCCAAAAAATTAGCTGGGCGTGCACCTGTAATCCTAGCTACCTGGGAAGCTGAAGCTAGGGATCACTTGGGTCAGTGGTACCCCAGGCAACGAGAGCCTGAGGTTCCACGGGCAAAAATAGCGAGAACCAGTCTCAAAAAAAAAAAGAGAGAGAGAGAGAGAGAGAAAGAAAAGGAAAACTGTAATCTTAATGGGAAATGGGAAAGAAGAAACAATGACCTAGTTCATCTCCAGAGGTGCAGACCACTGGACCTGCCCAGTAGAGAGCAAAGACTCAGTGGAATGGTCACGTCTCATGTGCCCACTAGGGTCCTAGGTGAGGCTTGGTGCTGTGATGCCAGCAGGTGAGGTAACCTTGAAGTCTCAGCGTAAGGAGCAGAGTGGACTTAGGTTAGACTAACAGTTTCTTCATAGGGGAACCGTCTTTCAATACCAGGCAGATTTGGATTAAGACAGAAGCCAAACCCACAGTATTAGTGCATTGTAGATTTACTATGTATATGCCACATTTCAAAAAAATCTGTTTTCTTGGAATGCAATGCACTTAAAGTGTTAAAAAATAATTTTCTGTTGTGAAAGATCTAATAAGCCTCATGACTCAAATTTAAAATATTTTGTTATTTACACTTAGCAAAATTCATGAGTTTATGTTATATGCTTATAAAAAGTATCTGATAAGATTTCAATCAGATATGGTCAAAAAGTTATCTTAATAGAATAAATTTATAAATGAAATGACAATATTTGAGGAGACTCCACGACAAACTTAATAAGCCCCCTTTAATATTTTAGTTCATTTTCCATCTTTCAAAATTCAGGTTTCTTATTTTAACTAATGCGTGATAGATTTTCCCCAAATAATAAATATAATTGTCAGGAATGTACTTTACCAATAGTTATAATGATAAGTAAGATCTGGGAGCTGAAGTTAAAAACTAGAGAAGTAGCATATTTTAAAGTTTTTGCAACTTTAGTAAATCAAGCATCAATTTTTAAAACCAGCTAAATCTCTATGAGAGGACCCTCCTAACATGGAGGGCATGCTGCCATCTCTCTTTGCTTTTGAGTCAAGCAAGACTGGTGGAGAGAAAGAGCATGAATCATCATCAGTAACATTTGAGAAGCTCAGTATGCAACGAGCAGGTTCTCGGTCAGTGAGAGCAGTTACAGCAACATCTCTCCTCCCTTCTCATTCTTCTTTTTTCCTTTCAGCCCTAAAAATTCAGACACTTGGTGTCAGTGTTACTTAAAAACACAGGCATAGGCTCAGAGCCAAGATATAAATTGTTTAAGTAAATCCATCGACAAATCAGCCAGGAAAGCTTTTCAATGTTTGTAAGCTTGACAAGCAAGGTAAGCGGTTAGATCTCCAAGTTGGCTGCAGGTTCTACCAGTTCTTCCACTGACCCAGGCAAGACCTGTACACCCTGGAACTCCATCTGCCTAATCTAAGAGACTACTTCTCATGCAAGAGAGTTAGAAAACAAATGGGGAGCCTGGCACTGCTTATCTCCTTCACTAAGAGTAACACTTCCAGCAGGTGTAAAAGCAGCCAAGGAGGAAAGGGATTTGAAGAAAGTGAAGGAAAGATGAAGAAAGAAAGAGAAGAGTTGAACCAAAGGGTCACAGTTTCTGGAATCATCCAGGAAGCTAACATTCTCTTTCAGCATTAGCAATGTCTCTTCTTTCTTTCTCCCCTCTCCCCCTTATTCATCTTCCTCTCTATCCCCAGACCCTGGTGGAGATTTAGATTTGTTTGATTGGTTTGTTTATATTGTTTTAATCATAATTGCCTCAAGCTTAGGACCCCAATTATTTTCCAGTTGGAGTCTAAATTGAACTCTTCCTCCTGCTCCTTTATTGTATTGGACCAACTTACCTGCCTTCCAAAATGTGGAAGGGCACCCGTTCATGAGTTTGGATGCTGCTGGGGGTGGCAAGTTAAATACAAATAGCACAGTCATTTGCAAATGTGGAAACCTCTGGTTGTTTTCTCCTCTCTGTCTCTTTCTCCCCCCTACCCGCTCCCTCTGCTCTTTTCCACCCAGACCTTTTAATCTTTTCTCTCTAATGTCAAAGCTATTTATTGACTTAAAGAGTTTCTCTTTGACTAATTCTACTGCTTAATTTTCAAACATTCATTCTTGGCTTTCAAGGGGGACACTTGCCATTTGAATGACATTTCTCATAATTCAATGATTATGACTCAGTTTCTTGATTACCCAAAAAGGCTTATAGATTTTAGCCACCTAGCTTTGCTCTCAGAGAAGGTGGTGCTGGGCTCCATGGAGCCTGGATTGTATGTCACTATCTAACAAACCAGAGGACTCCCCCACAGGGGGGAGTCATGCTCTACTCCAAAAAGGCCTTCTAGCAAGAGGAGACCACTGTCCTTGGTTTGACCAAGCTCCTGCTCAAGCAGTTTGAAGGACGGGACGGGCCCTCTTTGACTGATCTGGAGGTCAGATTCTCCAGGTACCGCTTGCCAACTCCAAGTGGAACCTTTGAAGCCAAGTTCAGCTTCAAAAGGGTCCTGAAAAAGAACCCACAAACTTTCAGATAGAGGGGTTCACCCCCAATTTTTTTCCATCCCCCACTCAGTAGCCCAGCCAGGCTTTCCTCTTCCTCAATTGCTCCAGCCCTCAGTTATTGCATTGTTTCAGTGGGATCATGGTTTCCATCAGTATTGTTGACTTTGGTATTCAGAACTCCCCAAAGCCTTTTAGCTAGCACACTCACAGTTGGGGACCTGATGTCTCTGCTTTGCATCCATCAACTGACAGATATTTAATAATCTGCACACTATTTGGTAATCTGTTTGTTCCCTTGACAAATATTATGAACATTTCCCCTCCATTATTTAGTAAACTTCTAAATATTATTTTCATGGCTCTGTGGTAATCTGTCATGAGCTATCCCCTAATCCTTGTTGTTGGACAGTTAGGTTATTTCCAAAATGTCACTGCTGCAAACCTCGATAAGCACTGGTGTAACAGGATCTTTGCAACCATTCTTTCAAATACTGGAAAAATACATTTGTTAGAAATGACCACTTGTCCTTGGTAGAGACTTAAAACATTACACATATGACTAAAGTCTCCCTAATGACAGCTTCAAACCTAGTCACTGTCACTACTATAGGGATAACTAATATTATTGGTCTATGAAAATCCTCTTTTTTAGTACAATTACATATATATTTCATATATCCAAACAAATATATATGTGTGTATATTTGAATATGTATATATAAAATGCCACATAGTTTTATTTGTGAGGCTGGGAGTGATACCCAGATGCTAATGCTATCTATATATATTCCCTTAACAGCATCTCTTGGAGACATTTCCATACTAGCATCTGAGGATTTGTGTCCCTTTCTCTAACTTTTCTGAAGTATTCCATAATAAGGGCAAACTACTGTTTACTGAGCTATTTCCCTACTGCTGGGTAGTTGAGCTCTTTTAGATTTTTTTCTAAGACAAACAATACTGCATTAGATCATTTACTCAGGCACATGTAAATATTCCTCTGGGAAGAGTCAGAGAAATGGAACTGTTGGATCATAGGGAGGTACATTTTTTTTCTAATTTCAACAGATCAGTCCTATTGCTCATCAAAGTAGCTGCACAATAACATCCTCCCCATTCCCAGGCCCCAGATCGCAGATGAGGGTTGTGTATTACTACAACCTCACCCACACTTTATATGCCAAACACTGGCTGTCGCAGCTCTGATTATCTTGTTTTGTGCTGTGTTTTGCATTTCCTAACTTCCAGTGTGGTTAAGTAGCTTTCCAAATTTATTGGCCATCTTAGGTCACATTCCTGAAAGTTTAGGTGCTAGGTAAAAGCTTAGTTACTATCTATCAATCTTCAATCTATTGGTTTGAAGATCACATAAGTTTTTCCAAAGTGCCAAATTTATACTCTCAACTAGGGGTATATGAACTAATTTTTAATACCCTCTGTAGCACTGAGTTTAAAATTGTTTTTTTGGTTCGGTTTTGACAATTTGGTTGATAAATGCATCTTTTCTATTTAAACTTTTTTCCTGAAAGAAAAAATTATAACTTTTATAATTTTTGAAACTTCATATTTTTTGGGGGGAGGATGAACGCTCTTTCCCCTTTTGTATGGGATCATTTATCATGACTTCTTGGTAGATTTTTAAGAATTCTTCCTCACATTTCGATTGTTAACCTATATCTTAGGGTCTCATGAGGCTTTCAAAAGATTCCAATGATAACTCCTTAGATTGCCGTAGTGTGCTGATGGGTACTGGACCCCTGAGAAAATCCCCTTTGGGGATGAAAGCCCCTTAAACAAATATAACTTTATCAAAATACTATCTTCCTCTTGGTTCATTATGGTCTCCTAACTTATAAAACTGATACAGAATCTGGATTAAGCAGCAGATTTTGAAGGCTGCTCGTAAAAAGACTCCAATTTGGAACTGAAGGTTTGGTAGGAGACCTGTGTCAGGTTCTCACAGTTCTGGAGATCTGGTCACTTTCATAGGTGCCAGAACCACACCATCCTCAGGACAGGGCCAGAGGACTCAGGGGAGACTCCAAACCCACCTCTGGTCCCCTGGCTGGACACCCCTTGCCATAGCTAACTACAGTCCTTTACTTCCCTCTTTGGGCAGTAAAGTTTCCCCCTCTCTGCACTAGAAAAAGTTTGTCTTAGTTTCACTTGTTTGTTGAAAGTCTGTATTTTCTAGATAAAAGTTCTTTCCTCATGCAGAAGAACCATCCCTTGGTTTTATCTCTAGAGCTAGAAAGCTAGCTGGTAATATAGTAAGCACACATAATAGAGAGTGTGTAAACTACACATAAGGCAGAGCTGTGTGATGGGTTTAACATACAGACTCTAGTCTATCATTACCCCAGCCCTACCCTTCCTAATACACAGCTGTGATTTAGGACTCAACTTTCTAAACCTTTACTATATCATTTGTAAAATGAAAATCATATCAGAATCTACTTTTAAGGGAGTTATGAGTATTGACGGAATCAGTCACCTATGAATCCTGGTGTAAGAAGCATTTGACACATGATAGCATTAATCGTTATTTTTCCATCTGTTCCTAGAATAGAACAGATCTCTCTCTCTCTGTGAATTATACTTTCCAAAGTAGTAGGCCATATAAAGGCATGTAAATTTCCTCTGAAACACCCTAGTTCTAAAAGAATCTGATATGATTGAAAGGGCTTTTCTTGTTTGTCCTAGATATGATATCAGGTTTTTAAAAAATCTCACTCCAGATGAATCTGGCAACCATAGATTACCCAACGACAGTCGCTATGGCTGCAAGGAGCAAAAAGGACCCTGCTAGCAGTGTATACTGAAGAAAGGGAGTCAATAGCTCCTCTAGTTAACTAATGACTGTGCTTATGTCTTTGCAGACTACAAAACAGGAATGACTGCAAATGTGTGGAAAAACAGCCATGCCCTCTCCAAGGAAATCACAGAATGTTCCCTAGCACACAGAGAGAAACCATCACGATTCCATTAATATTTCCTCACCCAGAACAATATGACAAAGTCGCCTCTCTTCAACCCTTTAGGTGACTTTCTATCGTGAGTTTCATTATATTTTATAGCCGTGTTTACATTCTCAGCATTTCGGGGACACTTGTTCTCATGAAGTGAAGATGGGTGATTCATACAAGCTCAGATTTCTGGATTAATTGCAAGAGTTGTGCAAATGGAAGGAAGAAAACTTGATATGTCTGATGTCACTTTGACTATATGGGGCTTTTCTGTATGTGGCTTTTCTCATTGATAGATGCTTTTGAGCTATAAAATGAGTAGAGTGATAATCATAGAGGCGCACCAGTTAAACAGATTTGGGTTTTTATACTGTCTCTGTCCCCTAGCAACCACGGGATACCTGTTAGTTATTTAATATCTTTGGGCCACAAATCTCTGCAAACTGTATAGAATACCTAAGATAAAATATTATGCTTACTGTACAGTATGTGCAAGGATTAGAAATGGCATCCAGAGAACAGTGAGCATGTATGTGGGATACAGTTGTCCTTTGGGAGGTAGGCTGAGAAATGAACCCCCCAATAATATCCACATGCTAATCTCTGGAACCCCTGAATAATGCAGGTGTGATTACGTCAAAAATCTTGAGAGGGGGAAATTATCCTGGGTTTTTCAGATTGGTCTAATATAATTGCAAAGACTCATATAAAGGATGGTAGGAAATCAGAATGAATACAAGAAGGTGATGTGACCATGGAAGCAGAGATAGAAGTGATATTGTCACAAGCCAAGGAATTCGCAAGCCCCTAGAAACTGGGAGAGACAGGAAATATCTCTTGCCCTGGAGTTTCTGGAAGGAACCAGCCTCATCAACACTTTGATTTTTGTCTTGTGGAAGAGACCTAATTCTGATATTCTGAATTCCAGAACTGTAAGATAATACATTTGTGTTGTTTTAAGCTATTAAGTTGGGGCAGCAATAGGAAATCAAATCAACTTTCTACAAATATTGGCTGTTTTCATTATCAAATACAATAATGTTCATACAAAGTTGGAAAAAGTAGAAAATTGGAAAATGCCCTGTAAAGATTATTATCATCAATGTTTCTATTTGGGGAGCTGAATTTTCAAACAAATAGATCACTTTCAAATGTTCTATTTCAGTATTATTCAATTGTATCCATGTACATGAAAGCTATATGTCCACTTTCTTTGTCTTTTTGTCTTTTTTCTTTTTTACCATTTTTCTCAGGAAGTGTATTTTTTAAGAAATGTTGGAGACTAGTCCTTGCCACACAGGAATAGAGGCTATTAACTTTCACCTCTCAGGGATTTGAATTACACAAAATAATCCAACTATTTGATCTGAGCACTGATATGAACAGAGCTATTGGCAAGGGGAAGAAGGAAGAAAATGCATCTAAGTAGCTAGTGGCAGATACAGCCAGGAGTCTTCCAATATCCATTCTCCTACTTTCTTTAGGGTTTTTATCAGACCAAATAACCAATCAAGTAATAACTACATTTTTCACACCCTCTTGCAAGTAGGTGTGGTGAGTGACCAAGTTCAGGTCAATGAAATGGAAATAGAATTAATACACACAATGTCAAAGAAATGTCCTTAAAATGAAGCTCTTTTGAACTTCATTTTGAAACAGAGCCCTGCTCTGTTTTTGAAATTCATTCCTGCAGGATTACAGATGCGATGGTTACCTCTATGCACTTTCCAGGAACCATATACTAAAGATGCAAAGCAACAAAATATCTTTTTAAAAAAAAAACATTTTCTTTCTTTCTTTTTTCTTTTCTTTTCTTTTTTTAAAAGAGACTAGGTCTCGCTATGTTCCCAGGCTTGAATCCGCTGGCTCAAGTGGTCCTTAGCCTCAGCCTTCCAGGTAGCTGGGATTACAGATGCGCGCCACCATGCTTGATTTGTTTTTTGATAATTGTGGAGTTAATACATCAGCAGTCTTGAGTTGCCTATATTCATATGAAAATAAACATCTCTCTTGTTTGGGTAGCTGTTTTTATTTATATAGCAGAGGTAAAGAACCAGTCATTTGTAGTCAAAACAAACCCTTACTATTATAGGACTTCTTGCAGAACTTATCGTACAGGACTGTCATCACTACAGTTTCCTCGTACAATAGAACTCTTGGAGGAAACAGAACATTTTTATTATAACAAGGACAATATTAGCTTGTTATTAAACTTGTAGTTGATGATGGTAAGTATTGAAACCTGATGAATAATTAGGAAGGTTAAATGGAGGAGATATGAAAACAGACACTTAGATAAAAAGAATTCAAAGGCTGAGGAAAAAGTTAACCTTAAAGGTAGATTCAAAAAATAATTATAATTATTCATGTAGATAATGATTTCTTATCTGAAACCTTTTAAGTCAGAAGAATTTTGGATTTAGATCATTCTAATTATACAAATAAAACTCCCATCCATCCATCCATCCATCCATCCATCCATCCATCCATCCATCCATCCATCCATCCATCCATCCATCCATCCATCCATCCATCCATCCTATTTAACATCCCCAGGAGGATACAGGGAACCTCTGAAATCAAACATTTCAGTTCTTCAGCATCAATATCTGAATATTTATGTAACTACTTTTCAATAACTAAATATAGCTTGTATCAGTTTGCAGCCATGACCCCAACACAGTGTATTAGTTCATAAAATTTAGGCATTGATGTTATTAGCTGTGTCTGAAAAACACGAAGGTAAAAGATGGCCTCAACAAGATAGGGGTACTTTTATTTTGTTGCAAATTCAAGGTGTGGAAGAGAAAATGAAGCACGGAGAGGATATGTGCAGAGAAATTAGGTTTCTGGTTTGGAGGAGGGAGAGAGAGGATGATAAAAGAAAAGAGCAGAAACTGGGATAGGAACTTTTGGGAAGGAGAAAGAGAGGAGGCAAGTTCAGAGAGCTGGGAGGCTTTTTTTGGCACCTGGGGGAAAAGGACCCAGAAGCAGAGTTTCCCAGCATCAGGCCCTGAAAGGTCGGGGGGAGCCTGTGAAGGTAGAGGAGAGGTGACCCTGACCAAGTGTTGAGCCACTGTGCAACCGGAGAGACCCCAACCGAACCTCCTGTTGGGAGTGACCGAGACCAAAGGACAAGGACGGCACTTGGTGATTTCGAACTGAGGTAAATCCCACGCAGCTCTCCAAGGAGCAGAAGTGGGGTTCCTTTCTGTTTGGGGTACTTGTGTGGGTGTGGACTATTAGACTCTTTTTTTTTTCCCCCACTTAACTGTAAATAAACCTGGCAACCATTGATTTACCTTATTGCTGCTTGATCTCTGGGCAACTGCTTGTGAGCAGGCAGGAGAACACTTATTGACAAAAAATTTAAAAGGGTGGGGGGGTACTCTCCTACCCCGGTAACAAGTTCAGGCTATGTTTTCCCATCAAAGGGTTGGTTTTTTTTTTTGGTTTTTTTTTGTTTTGTTTTGTTTTTTTTTGAGACTAGGTCTCCCTATTTTTGCCCATGGAACTGCAGGCTCACGTTGCCTCAGGTACCACAGACTCAAGCAATCCCCAGCCTCAGCCTCCAGGTAGTTGGGATTACAGGTGCGCGACACCACGCCCAGCTATATTTTTTTGGAACTAGGTCTCCCTACCTGCCCCTGGTGGGACTTGAACCTCAATCCCTGTAGTCGGCCGCAGCTTCCTAGGCTGCTGCTTACAGGCATGCACCACCATGCTCGGCCTCCATCAAAGGTTTTTGCTGGCATTTTTGTTTTGTTTTGTTTTCCAACATAGCAAAATAAAACCAAGAAACTTTAGAGAAAGTATTGTGAGCCTATGTTAAGATTGTTGGAAGAAAAGAGGGTACATGGAAGACAGGTAAGGGATAAAGAAGTACAGGAGATTGTTCCTGCTTGAGTCTAGTTTTGAAGTGTTTAATGTATTCTTGGATTAATGGAGCAAGAGAGACATATTCTACTTTTTAAAAAATCTGAATGCCAGGGACCAAAAAAAATATTAAAAATTTCCTGACATTTAGAACAAGTTACATACAAAGGGGAAAATGAGCTGATATTTGACTGCTTTCTCTGCAATGCCAGGAATCATAAGGAATCCTAGGCAACACTAAGAGAATGCTGGAAGGAAAGGCCTGAAACCCAGGAATCACGTGCAGCCGAGATGGCGTTCTGTGGAGTTAAAGCTGTTTGCAGATCTGCAAGGGCACTGAGACGACAGGACAGAGATCTGGAGCCTGGGGATAGAACTGGAGAAGAACTTGACTGAAAAATCAATTTACCAAGACATCCGCTTATAAACAGGAACCAGCTTTGTCCTTCTGCCAGAAACAAGTGAAAAACAAACAAACAAACCTGGACGAAATATATACAAACAACAGGTTTCAGACATCACTATCTAGCATCACAGACCACTACCCCCTGAGACTGAGATGTGGCTTACATGATGAGACAGCTAGCTCTCTGCCTAGCAAGTGCTCCCAGCATGCACTGGGAAGAGAATACTGGCTGAGCCCAGTGCTCCCAGCATGCACTGGGAGGAGGGGTGGAGGAGACCGGGGCACCTAGCTTGTCCGCCAGAGGACAGAGCATTAGCAAAGACAGCTGCAGAGAGCTTGAGAGAGAGATAAAGAGTACCAAAGATCTGTGGAGGCTCACTCTTGAGACTTTGAATACTGTAGGGAGCATGCCTAGGAGGAGACTACTCAAGTTTGAAGCCAGAACTGCTGGCAAGCAACAAGGGAACACAGTTTTATGAGCATACAGTTACCCCCATTGGGTCACTGAACGTCTGTGGCAGTTCTCCCTGTGTAAGAGCTGAGTGAGTATTCCAGGCAGAAGTCTGGGGCTCACAAAGCCTGAAATGTTATACTCTCTGGTTCTTCCTAGAAAACAGTACATTGATCCCTGCTGTAGGAGACTGGAAAAAAGTCATCTTGAAGTATCTGAGTTCAAATTCTTTCTTCACCTTTGTGTGTCAAACTACTTGATCTAAGTGCAGTATTCTAAATGGCGGTGATAAACTTTCCTTCCTCATATACTCAGAGTGGTTGCTTGAGCTAAATGAAGTAGATAAAATGTTTTGACCCCTAGTGGCATGAGAAAAATTACTGAGAAAAAGGTTAACTGTTTTATTAGAGACAGACATTTCTGAGTTGCTTTGGGGTTCCATCATGAAGTCAATCCAACTCATTACCTAGTCCTAACTGTTACTTGTCTCACCCCACACCCACTGGCACTGAAAGACACAGGTCAAGACGGCATCGTTAGTGCTATTATTTGCAAGTTGTATGTATAGCAAGCTTCAAATTTAAGTTAATATAGTCAGTCACTAACACTTCATGCTTCAATTGGATTAAAAACTTCTCCAAGAAGGAGATGTTTTCCTTATCTCTGTGTCCCTTCCAGCGCCAAGCAGAGGTTCTTACTTTTAGGAACATTTGATAAATGTTTGAGGTGATGGACAGATGGAGGTTATTGATCTTTACTGAGGAAACACCAGGAACAATCCTGAAGAGGACCAGCAAAAGAAATCCCTTTGCT
Organism: Uropsilus gracilis; assembly: GCA_004024945.1. NCBI lineage: Eukaryota > Metazoa > Chordata > Mammalia > Eulipotyphla > Talpidae > Uropsilus > Uropsilus gracilis. The sequence goes on from PVHY01013697.1 coordinate 12,389, forward strand.
CGCTTTGCTTGCCACTTGCTGTCAACAAGCCTAAGGTTACCGAGTCAGCAGTTCATACCTCTTTGTAGGTTTTTTGAGGGGGGAGGGTCATCTAGTTTATCTGTTTGAGGTTTTTGTGTCTTTGGCTTCAGGGCCTGAGGACTCAGTATTTCTCTCTACATGTTAGTAGTCTTTACAGGCATGCATGACCTTTTCCCTGGTTATTTATTAGCTTTTACTCTCCTCACCTCCACATAGCTAGCCATAGGAATGTGTTTAATTATGTATTTTTATTTGTGCCAGTTCTTTAGAAACACTGTGATTTTATGCATGTACTTTAACTTACTTCCAGCCTGTTATGCCTTGTGTCTGATGGCTTATTCCCCTTTCCTCTAGACACTGCACTTTTTTTTTTGGGGGGGGGGGGCGACTGGGTCTCGCTATTTTTGCCCGTGGAACTCCAGGTTCACGCTGCCCGGGGTACCACAGACTCAAGGGATCCCCAACCTCAGCTTCCCAGATAGCTGGGACTACAGGCATGCACCAGCTATTTTTTTTGGAACTAGGTCTTGCTATGGGCCCCAGGCGGGACTCGAACCGCGATCCCTAGCCCCGGCCGCTTCATAGGCTGAAGCTTACAGGCACGAGCCACCATGTCCAGCTGGACACTGCATTTTTAAGATCTGCCAGGCTGCTCCAGCCCATCTGGGCATTGTATCTGAATGCTCCACTGGGGGTGCACAAACATATTCGACCTATTGCTCACTTCATTTTATTTCTCTTAAGGTAAAATTAAAAGTCACTCGCTGGTTTAATCCTTCCTGTTTTCATGATTTGGAAAAAGGTGGGGCTCTGCATCTCCCTGGCCATGTCTGGGAGGGAATTTGAGGTCCTTTCCCTGCCCAGAGAATAGGAACAGGTAGAGGTCGAGTAGGGGTCAGCCTGGATATAGGAGCAGCTGGTGTCCTTAACCAAGTGACTTAGACTCTGTTTTCTCACCTGCACCAGAGTCAATAATGCCTGCCCCACCTATCTCTCAGGACTGATACCAAGGAAACAACACATGAGAAAACGGGCTTTGAACAGTGTACCGGCTTATCAACGGCACCGTTCCCTTTACCAGCTGGCACCAGAGCCCTGTCTGGTGATCTGAAAGTAAATGTGCCCATCCCCATGCCAGCAGGAGACACTTGCTTTTGGGGCTATCCAAGCAATGAGGACCCATAGCACCGCTGTTACTCCCCTGATCCCACCCAAAGGTCCTGAGCTCTGGAGGGAGGTGTATTCATCCTCTCCTCTCGTGGGTCCCCGCACCAGCACCAGCTCCTTCAGTGTCCACACAGCCCCCTTGTTCTGCTACCATCATTTATTTCTACCCTCTTGTTCACTGTATAGCCCAGTATCTGGGAATAAACACTCTCTAGTTTCCTGTCCCTAAGGCTATCCCACAAGAGACAATCATAGTGGATTTTATGATTTTGAAAATGCAATTTTGTTCAATCCATTTGCATATCCCCCAACAACAGTAGCAGCATGAACACAGCAACAGCATCAGCTGTAGGTTTCCACCAAGTATGCACCAGTCTCTATCTGGACACAGCCTCCCAACATTGGGGGGCAAAGATCTTCAGGCGCAGTTTCCTAGGGTCCTCTGTACAAGGCCAGAAGTACTTGAATGACAACTATTCAGTCGCTTTCCCTGAAGTTCCCCTTACTCCTTTCCCCCCCTTTTTTCTAAGCCCTCCCTCCACAGAGGACAGGAATTCCTCTGGGCTTTGTGCTTCCTCTGCACCCTTTCTGTGTTTCTAGCATGGCCATTAGCCCTCGGCATTATTGACTGCTTTGCCGCACTGTTTTTCCTACCAGTCTGGGTGTTTCCTGAAGGCTGCCCTGACCACATTACTCCACTGCTTGAAACCTTCCAACCACTCTTTCTGCCCTGTAGCCAGAACTCCATTTCCCTTACAAAGGCACTTCTTTGCTTTCAGCCTCCCATGCCCAATCTCTTTTCGATCCTATGCTCTATCCATACAGAAGTTCTTTCTTTTTTTGAGACTAGGTCTCACTATGTTGCCCGGGGTACCATGGACTCAAGTGATCCCCAGCCTCAGCCTCCCAGGTAGCTGGGATTACAGGTGCCCGCCATGGCGCCTAGCTGCTTTTTCGAGACTAGGTCTCACTATGTTGCCCGGGGTAGTCTTGAACCCACATACTCAAGCGACCCCAGGCCTCTTGCCTCCCATCTCTTGGGCTACAGGCATGCGCCACCATGCCTGGCTCATACTTTTTACAATTTCTCAGAGGAGCAGAGTGCTGCTTCCCTCAGAACTTCCCATGCTGTTCCTGTGCTGGGAACAACCTTTCCCACTCCACTGTCCCCCTCACTTGAGCAATTCCAACAGTCCTTAGGTCTCAGAGTCCTTGTGTGCAGGAACTGACTTCCTTATACCTGTGTGCAAGAACTGACTTCCTTTTCACCGTACCTAGGTCTGTCTTCCCCACACAGGCCTATCCATGTGGATAGATCACATTGCCTCCAGTCTCAGATCACATTGCCTCCAGACTCAACAGTCCTGAGCTCAGGACAGCGGTTGTACATGTGGAATTGTGTCCTGCCCACCAAATTCGTGCGTTGAAGGCTGAATTGAAGGCCTACTTCCGGTACCTCAGCATGTGACATTATTTGGAGACAGAATCTTCACAGAGTTAATTAAACTGCAATGAGGTCATTAGGGCAGGCTCTAATCCAATACATCTTTATAAAAGGAGGAGGTCTGAAACCCACAGGGAAAAGGCTGTGTGGAGATGAAGGCAGAGATGGGGGTGATGCTTCCATGAGCCAAGAGCTACCAGAGTTTGCCAGCAAAGCACCAGGGGCTCAGGGAGAAGTACAGAATTGAATCTCACACAGTCCCCTGAACACTCATGCTACAAGAGGCGACTTGTTTAAGCCACCCAGCTGCTGAAGCCCCTTTATGACAGCCCTAGGAGACTAAGACAGGTGGCAATCATGTCTTTATTTCTGTATTATTGCTCCTGCATCTACAGAGCTCAGCATAGCAACGAGGACATAATAAGAGCTCAATGCATATTTATTGAGATAAACACGGTTACTCTGAAGAACAAAAAGGAGATGCGGTGTCTGCACTTGAAGATCTCATAATGGGATTAAAAATGCAGAGAATAAAAAAAAAAAAACCAAACAGCTCAAACAGCATTGTGTTCACTGCACCACTATTCATAGTAGCCAAGGGTTGGGAACAACTTAAGTCACTGCTGGCAGGTGAATGGGCAAAGAGGTGGTGTGTATATACCATGGAAGACTACTTGGTTATAAAGAGACAGATGCCATTTGCACTGACATGGATGGACTTAGAGGGTACTGAGGGTAAAAAGTCATATGGAGAAAGACAAACATCGTATCATGTCACCTATGTGTGGAATGCAAAGAAATAAAACAAATGTACAAATAAAACTCCTAAACCATCAACAAAAGAGTCATGACCATAAGGGAAAAGGGAAGGAGGAGGGTAAATCAGGCAAAATTGCAAAATCAGATCAATGGCATTGTGGTTGATGGAAACTGACTTTTGGTGGCAAGTATATAATAATGTACTATATATACTTACATAGATATAGTAATGTATTATATTATGTACTAATGAACTTATATGGTAATGTACTATGTAAGATGGTTTATAATGCCGTGTACCTAAAACCTCCAAATGCCAAGTGTGTGTTGAACGCCAGGTCAGAGATGTGGACAGTCAGGCCACTAAATTAGTGCCAAACCCTTAGCTCAGATGGGATGCACAGCACAGAGCAGTTAGCCTGGAAATATCTTCAGGCCTGAATCTTGAAGTACAAATTAGTCACAAAGAGAGAAAGAATTGGAACCAGCAGAACAAAACCCAATGACAAACAAGGAGGTGGACTGAGGGTCATGGAGAGGTTCATACAACCTGCTGTGTCCGGGAACCAGCAAATGAATTTAAATTGGGGCGTGATCTGCTAGGGCTGGTTTGAGTACACAGAATAATGGGATATGACTTACCCCCAAGGTGTTGGTGGCTTTTCATGGACATTAGACATTGGGGGAAATCATTCTTTATTTTTTTAAATAATTCATTTAGATATATTTCACATCATTTCAGTCCCTGGGGGTCACCCACCACCTTCCCTCCCCACCCACTCCAACTGGTCCCCACTCTCCCCTTGTGTAGTTTCATTTGGTTGACCATATAGTAGTGAAACTATTTGGTTTCTGTCCCTTTCTATCTGTCTGGCTCGTTTCTGCTAGAATAAAATCATTATTTATTAACCTTCAACCTCAGGGTGGGCAACATCCCAGAGCTGGACCTCACTGGGTCCAGATCCTATTGTGTCCTCTTAATGGGCAATAATGTCTTCTCACCAGATGTGTGGCACTACTATTTTTAAATCCAGACATCCCCACCCTGCTAGTGTCTGCCTCTCATTCTTGGAAGTTGGGGCAAAACCATATGTTTTTTATCATTCCTCAAAACCACTCTCTCACATCATATAGCTCTGTGACACTGGGAAGGAACAGTAGACATCTGTGCCGCATTTCTGTCCCACACAGACTTGTCTGGTGCACCAGCAAAATCACAGAAGGTTATAAAGACCCTCGGGCTGCATGAGAAAGCAGACAGGATTCTGGAGGATGGATATCGTCCCAGACCCTTCTCCAAAGGGAAAGGAGGGGGTCCCGGGATCTGAGGTTGTCCCTCTGCTGCTGGAGACAAACAGGGGGTCTGCTGAAAGTGAAAACATCTCTTTTGGGTTCCATCATCTTGGTTTTGTTATTTTTATCACCTCTCAGAGGATGTGTGGTTTCACTAAATGCTGTGCTGGAGAGGAAAGAGCAAAGGCTCACAACTCACTGGCAGTCCCCCCTCTAAACGCCCTGTGGCCTCTGCACCCATTAGCCGGGCTTCCACAGCCTGCCACACTGTTTCTGAACTGCCACCTGGCCCGGCCTGGCTCTGGACCCCATGGGAGTCAATTAGACGGATGTGGCCCTGGCCCTGGTGAAGGGAGGTGAGGGGGTGGGGGGGCAAGCGGGGGGGTGAGGGGGGTGGTTTACAGTATTCATGTGCTCCTGCTGACCCCAAATGCCAGAGGCCTCATTTGCTGACCTTTAGATTATGGACTCATTGGCTGACCTTTCGAGTATGGCAGGGGCTGCTGTTGACATTTGCAGCAGCCGAGAGTGCACCTCGGTGGTCATCCTCTGTCTGCACTGCAGGACGGCTCCCCACAGAGCTCACTGCACAGCTGGCAGCCACAGGCTGGGGAGAAGCGGGCTCCTCTCTCACTACTTCTCACAGACCCTGGGGCGGTTCTATTAGTATAGGCAGTAGAAACCAAGTCCCTTTCACTCTAGTAGGAGTTGCATTTCAGCAATGGAGGGGGTGGCCCTAGGCCCAGAGGGGTACACATGAAGACGAACACCAGCAGAGCGTGGGCAGGAGCTCTCAGCCTACCAACAGGTCCAGCGGGCTGCTTGGCTGCAGAAACTCCAGGAGCCTCAGCCCGTATCAGCAAGTCACGAGCTGAGGCCTGGGGAGATTTAGCAGAAGAGCCCAGCTCCCCAGGCCAATTTTATTACAGCTATGTGGGATGAACTTGTAAGACAGCGAATAAAAACAGTGTTAGGACCAAGCAGTTTCAAGGTCAATGTAATAACCTTGCAGTGCAATTTTTTAGAAGTCTAGGAATGATTATCGTGTTCCAATGGAGATATTTCATACACACAAAGTCCAGGTTTTCTCTTGAAAAGTAGGAAGACACATTCACAGCAACATGATTGGAGCTAGAAGGGATCGTGTTAGCAGAAGTAAGCCAGAAAGAAAAAGAGAAAAGCAGGATGGTATCACTGATATGAGGGGTACAGGGAAAAGAAACAAATGAACAAGAAAAATGTAAAACTGTCAACTGAAGCATAAAACAAGAGACAGGGAGGAGACCGAAATTGGGGGAGGGGGAGGGCAGAAGATAAAGATGGGTCACGTGACAAGGTGATGGGAGAACCTCGGGTAGACAATGATGTAATATATATGTATATTATATATATAACACATACAATATATATATATAATATATATAGAAAGAAAAGTGAAAGGTATAGCCACATCCAGCCACATTTCTACACATCAGCAATCAACACAAGTGCAGATATACCCTCTTTTCTGAAAGGCTGTTCTCCACTTTGCCTGATTCCACCTGTCCTCTTTTATCACGCACGTTACCTACATGGCCCTTGTAGGCATCTGAGCAGGTGGGATCCTGTTCGCTCACTGGACCCCAGGAGTCCATTTCTGGGAGAGCTGGGTCACAGCACATCCTAGTGATAGCCATTCTTCCAGCCAGGATGGCATCCCAGCTGCTCATCTTTCTTGGACAAGGCAGCTCTAAACTTTCCAACCCTTTCCATCACCCCCTGACAGAAGAAAACCACCTCCCTACAAGAGCAGTAGCTGGACACTGTTTCAGTGAAAGCCGTCTAAGTTCAAGGAACCAGAATCATTCCTGCTATTGTGCTACCAAAAAAGAAGGCAAGACAAGCAAAATGCACCTAGTGACAAGGAAGCCATCGAGTAGGAACAGTTTCCTCAAATTTAAGTGCATTCTCTCTCAGGAATACCAGTTTGCAATTATGAAAGGGTCAGTTTTTCAGAACTTGTTCCATAAAGTTATTTTTTTAATACCAATTAAGATTTAGGGGACTATTTACATCACCTCACCTATGCTGGTGTTTGGGTAGACCACAAGGTGGGACATAATCAGATAAATAATGATACTTCAGACCTAGTCATCAAATATGGTGGGGATGGCAGTGTCTATGTTGAGAGGGGGTTAGGAAAGTGGTTCCCAGAACACCAGAAAATTGGCACAATGGACATGAAAGGTCAAGACAGAAGCAGCAAAGATTGAAATTCCCTTTACATAGATGCATAGTGCAAACCTCTTGCTTGACCTTGAAATATTTACAGAATCACAAAAAAGGTATTATCTTGGAGAAAGTCCCAGTTCCCCTCCAATACTGACTGAGGATAGGTAAGTCCCAGTTACCGGGGGTCTGCTGGCCTTAAACATGGCCTATGAAAAGAAGCTTATACTTTTATTTGACACCCTGGCTCAAGGGTGGACTTATGACCTTTTCTCTATTATCCTCTCTCCCTACTGCCTCTCTCAACCTACCTCCTCATTCCACACAGTTAACATAACATTGAACCCTGGAGTCAAAATGTTTCTAGTGATGGAATCACAATGCTGGGTGAACACAGAGAACTGGGATTTAGAAACACAGCATTTTACGAATGTCCCAAACCAGATGAATGGAACAAAACATTGTGGTCTATGTACCCAATGGAATATTACTCAGCAATCAAAAAAGACAAACTCATGCCATTCGCAGCAACATGGATGGAGCTGGAAGGAAACACGCTAACTGAAACTAGAAGGAAAAAGGTAAATATCAGATGGTTTCACTTCTATGTGGAAAAAAACAGACAAATCAAACAAAAGGCCAAGAAATAGAAACAACTAACAAGTTGACAACAGAAATGAAACATCCAGCAAAGGAGGGAGAAGAAAAGGGGGTGAAACAGAAGAGGGAAGAATACCAGGGAAAATGGTGATGGGTCATGGGTAATATGGTGGTAGGAGAAATATGGGGACTGGAAAAATATAAATAAATAAAATTTTAAAAAGGAGGAAACAGCATTTTATTTTTATTTTTATTTTATTTATTTATTTAATTTTTTTTAGACTAGGTCTCGCTATTTTAGTCTGTGGATTTCCAAACTGCCTCCTGGGTCCAGATTTGGTACCACCTAAAATTCCCTTCAGTATTTTCAGTTCCTCAAAATGCTCAGAAAAACCTCAGGATATTAGTCTTCCCTGCTGGAGATCCACACCCTGAATCCCAGCTTTCTGTCCGAGATCTTATGTGGTGCAATAATTCACAGAAAGAAAGTCTCTCATGTCAAAGCTGACCCAGCAAGCCAGGTGGGCATGGCACTAATACTCAGCTTATACCAAGACAATCACCCAAGAGTCCGGGTGTTGCTATTTGTCCTTCAACACCGGTGCTAGATACTTGACTCACACAGTTCAGAGAAAAACACAGATTCTGCCCACACCGAAGGGGTTTTCTGAGCTTCCACGTGGTTGGAGGCTGAACTGGCCACCAGTCTCTAACCCCTGAAGAATGTTCACCTCCTCTTTCAGCTAAATGTTGCAAATCCCTGGGCCCTCCTCCTGCTTAAAGTTATTCTCCCGGGAGAAAGACAGACTGGAAGAATCTGAGCTGAAGGGAAGAGGCAGCATTTACAGGGTGAAGATTGGCGTTTTCTCCTTCCCCACTTGTCTGCTTGCCTGGCATCAGATGACATCATAGCAGTGGAAAACTCTTACAAATGTTTATATATCGTTGATTACGAAGTAGTCCTGAGAATGCTCAGAAGTTTCTTTGAGGCAATATAGAGTGATTACTTATCACTTATTACTTATCACCCATGCAGCCTGGGACTCTGCACCTTCCCCCCAACCTGTAGGAGGAAGGTGCAGAGTCCCAGGCTGCATGGGGGACCCCACCCCCCCAACCTGTAAGAGGAAGGTGCAGAGTCCCAGGCTGCATGGAGGCCACCAAGTTGCCCCAGCTTCCCCCAGAGGGGAGCAGCTTACCTGCTCCCCTGCCAGTGCCCCCTAATGGCAATTATTAATTAATTAACCAATTAATTCTGTCCTATGAATGAATGCATGCATGGTACATGTAAAATGGGCATCAACATCCCCCCCAAACATTCATTCTCTACTCCTTACACTATCAAGTCTGAGAAATGTTTCCAGAATTAAGTGACACTAATACCCAGCAGCCTCATCCTCTCAACAGGTAGGGATACCTATCACCTTCCATTGGTTTTCTCAGGATTCTAAGAGGATAAGACCAGTTAATGAATCCATGTTATGCTGTGAAAGGACTTACTAGAGTTCCCTGGTGGGGACAGACTACAGCTGGTGGGTGTCTGGCTCACTCCTCTCTTTTGGCTCACAGTTGTCTGTGGGCCGTTGACACTTCTTTGTGGTTTTGCTCCCCTATTAAGATGGGGGATCTCCTTGCTCATGTTGACAGTGTCTCTGGATGGGGAGTTTAGCCCCAATACCAGAAATGTTATCAGTGTTACTTACATGGATTAATGACAAAAATTAATCAAACTTTATTTTATAATTATTAAAGAATTACTTAGAATGCAATAATTATTCAAGAAAACTGTCAATTTTAGTTTAAATATTTAAGCTATTTCATAATTTTTAATGTGCTTACTTTATTTGCTTATTAATACCAATTACTATTTTTTATTTATTTTTTTATTGTTTACATACATAGCTCATGTCTGTAGGCATGGTCCTCTGTCCTCCTCCCTCCTCCCCTTCCCCTGGCTCCCCTTCTGGTCACTCCAGTTCCTTTCTCATTGTCAGTTGTTGGTTGATGTTTGGCCCGTTGGTCTCTTTGTGTTCTTTTCTGAAGCAGGGTCCCCCTGGGTGATGTCCCGCATTCCTGGGGAACTGCAGACCAGACTGACCAGATCTCCGTGAATAACCTTAGCGCAGGTGACCCTTCTGAGCATGTCGGGGAACCTCCTGTCCATCTGGTGTATGGAGTGGCTCTCCCCATTTCTTTGTTGTGGAATTTCCTACGGTAGAGGAGACAGTCTCTTCTCAGGACCCTTATGATCTCTGGTTTCAGTGTCTCCTTGTTCTTATTGATTGTCTCATCCATTCATTCCGTTGTTTGTCCATTGGTGTTACTTTTTGGGCCCTCCAACTCTGGTAACTGGCTTTGAGAAACCAATTCCCAGCCATTGGCTGTGGGGGAGTTACCTGATGGGGATAGACCACAGCTGGTGGGTGGTCTGGCTCATTCCTCTCTTTTGGCTCACAGTTGTCTGTGGGCCATTGACACTTCTTTGTGGTTTTGCTCCCCCATTGAGATGGGGGATCTCCTTGCTCATGTTGAAAGTGTCTCTGGATGGGGAATTTAGCCCTAGCACCAGAAATGTTACCGGTGTTACTTGGGGATATGTCTTCACTCTCATCCAGCATAGTCTTGTGTCTCGGAGTTGTAGCCATACTCTTTTTGGGCAGATGATGGGTGTGTTCAGGGCCTTTATTTCTCTGTCTCTTCCAGTATATTTGAACCGGGTTGTTGTTTTTCTCATTCAAGCTGAGGAATGGCTGAGGTGGGAATGTAGCAGAAGGGGACACCCCCCCCCCGCCCCAGTCCACAGTCTGGCAATTTTCCGGACCCCACCTCCCCAACCTGTAGGAGGAAGATGCAGAGTCCCAGGCTGCATGGAGGCCACCAGGTTGCCCCAGCTTCCCCCAGAGGGGAGCAGCTTACCTGCTCCCCTGCCAGTGCTCCCTAATGGCAATTATTAATTAATTAACCAATTAATTCTGTCCTATGAATGAATGCATGCATGGTGAAATGGGTTGAGGCTGTAGCAAAAGATAAGACAAAACCAATTGGGGGATCAGGGGAGGGATGGGAAGGGAAGTTATCGGTTCATGTTATCAGGCGTCCAGGTAACTTTGGGAATACTTATCTGGGAACTGAGGAATAGTCATTCTCTTCTAGAATAGCTTCTCTTCATAAGTGTTTTAAACTTCAAATAGTACTACCTGACTTTTAAAGACTAAATCATCATTTGCACAGACTTTAATTTAAAAAGTTATGGTCCCTAAAATGGAATCAGCTGCAAAAATTTTAACAGTTTTGTTTTCTCATCACACAAAATTTAGGACATGAAGAGTGCTTTCACCAGGATCTGAGGGAAAGTTGACTCCCTGGTCACAAGGGATTAATTTGATGTGGAAATTCAGGGTAGAGAATGACTTTCGTAAGGTCCTTGTGTCAATCAGGGGTTTGCTATCTTTGTGCTCATACAGTGACGTATTGCTTTGCATCACAGGCGCATTATGGAAATAGATGTGTCACTTGGCAATTTCCTCATTGTGCAAACACCACAAAGAGGAATGACACAACCCTGGGGTGACAGGGTCTACTTCACATGTAGGCTCTGTGGTAGATCCTATTGGGACCGTTGTCACATTATTTGGTCCATTGTTGACTGAAATGTTAAATGACACCTGACTGTAGTTGACAGTTTCACCTAATACCCACCCACCACATCCTCTCAGACAGGCAGGAGTACCTATCACCCACCTGAACAGTGCTCTTTTTGCTCTTACTGACAATTCTTTCAAATAAATAGTCAGAGTGAGAAATAAAAGAAAAAACAAAATGTGGACTATATATACAATGGACTATTATTCTATCAGTCATAAGGAGGAATTTCACATTGACATGAGCTACAACAGGGAAAAAACTTGAAAACATGGTGGTAGTGAAAGAAGCCAGATCCTGAAGGCCAATACTGTGTGACCTCACGTGTATGAGTGAACAGAACAGGCACCTTCAGGAAGACAGAAAGTGGAATTGACACAACCAGGAGCTGGGGGAAGAAATGGGAGTTTCTATTTGGGATGATGAAAAGGCAGTAGAAATAGTGACAAATATAACTGAGGCCATTGTATTGTAATCTTTAAAATCTTTTATATGGCAAATGTCATGTGATGTGCATTTTACCACAACAAAAACAAAAATAAGAGTCAGGTTGCCTTGGGCCAGAGCATTCCAACATAGGATGGCATGGAAAGAACTAGACTTTGCCTCTTCCATGACAGATAACTTAGAAGCTCTTCTCACTTGTCTCAACATCTTCCTACTATCAATTTCTGTCCAGTTGCACTCAATTGTTAATTGAGTTGTACTCAGTTGCTAATCTCAGTCTGATACAGGGGCAAAGACACAGTTGAAAATTGTACTGGTGCCATAGTGCCCTGGTGGGCAGGGCACTGAAAGACCCTGTGAAGAGGCGAGAAGCCCAAAAAGTCCCTCCAGGAAAAGCTTCCAGAATCGCAGTAACAAAGTCTGGGGAGTGAGTTTGCTTGACTTGGGCTTTGATCCAAAAATTGTAAATATTTTATAAGCAAAACTGCTGCTTAAAGTAGGCCACCATGTCACCGCAACTTTGAAGCAACTTCATTACCCATGGAAGCAATTCCTAGTCTGTGGTCAATCTATTTTTATTTTCCTTTTGTCCAATTTCAGGAAGTAAGAATAACATGGGGTTGCTTAAATATAAAATTCTAACTTCTCATCTTTGGCTGTTTCCTCATATTAGGAAGTTTTCCCAAATCTATGCAGAGGTTCCAGCCCTTCAGCTGGGACACAGAATGTCCATTCATATCAGGTTTACCTTTAAGTTTCAGGAGACAGAAAACTTAAACGTTTGTTTTTAACTAAAGACCTTTTAAATAGCACTGCTTGTACATCTCACCTAAGGTGGGGAAGCTGTTGTCCAAGGTAAGTGTGCAGGGCTTGAACTTGACACAAGGTCACCAACAAACCCACGTTGCAATGAACCTCAGGGTGATAAAAAGCAGCTAGGGTGGAACTGTGAACAGATGGTGATAGCTAATTTTATGTGTCAACTTTATTGGGCCGCAGTGTCAGGAATATGGTCAAACATTTTTGTGAATATTTCTGTCGGGTTGCTTTGGGATGAGAGTATTTAAACCAGTGACCTTTGAGTAGAGGAGATTGCCTGCCACAATGTGGGTAAGTCTCATCCAAAAAGCTGAAGACCAAGGCTGGTCTTACAGGTGCATGCCTGTAAGCGGCAGCCTAGGAAGCCACGGCCAGGGCCAGGGATCGCGGTTTGAATCCCGCTGGGGGCACGTAGTGAGACCAAGTTCTAAAAATATGTAGCTGGGCGTGGTGGCGTGCGCCTGTAATCCCAGCTACCTGGGAAGCTGAGGCTGGGGATTGCCTGAGTCCGTGGTACCCTGGGCAACGTGAGCCTACAGTCCCACAGGCAAAAATAGTGAGACCTAATCACGGAAGAAAAAAAAAGGCTGAAGACCAGACTAAAATAAAAGACTGACCCCTGCCAGGCAAGAGAGGACTCTGTAGCAAGCAGCCTTTGGACTTGAATGACAGCATCGGCTCCTTCTCGAGTCTCCAGCCTGTTCACCCTGCAGATTTTGGACTAGCTACAGGCTCCATAATCACTCACATCAATATCTTAAAATATTTCACACACATATCTGTTTTGTCCTGTTTCTCTGGAGAACACTGACTGATACAGAGATCTAGGGGCAAGTTCTGGGTTCTCTGCTACCTATTTGCAGAGTGATTTCAGGAAACCAGATAAATGCACTGAGCCTCTGGTCTTTTCATCTGTAAAACTAAGGGTTTTCTATCACTTTGAGGTGTCCTGGGGAGAAGGTGCTAGACTCGTGACATCATGCTGATCCTCAGAAAAGGACAACTTTGAAGAAGTATAACCAACCTTAAACTAAAGAAGCAACTTTTCCTCATTAAATAGCTTATACCCTGGCAAGAGAGATAACATAACAATGGCAGCGATGTGTGGTACTACTAACTAAAGCTAAATAAGGGGTGCTACAGGTGCATGCCCGTGGGTATAAAAAGGACCAAAATATCACACCCCAAATATACCACTTTGGTATGAGAACTATTTGTGCTAAAAGTAAATAGCTGTGCTCTCTCTCTCTCTCTCTCTCTCTCTCTCTCTCTAAAAGCAGGACATAGATTTCATTTGAGATGATTCCTATCTATCATCAAACCTTACTAAACAACCCATATTTACTTTTCCTTCCCATACCTGGCTATCACAGAAACCTCAAATGTCATTTCCTTTATCTAGATGAAGGACATAAGGTATATAAGCCTCCAAACACTAATCACCCTCTTAAACCACATTACTCTGTCATTTCTGCAGACTTAAATAATTAAATCTGTTTCTTTCCCCCCTTTAATCTGCCTTTTGTTCATTTAATTCATGGGGTCCCTGAACAGAAAGGTAGAGGAAAGAAGTTTTCCCTCCCCTTTAAAATTATTTAATATGCAGGAAATTTTGCATTAGGACTTAATGTACTCTGGACAAATATCCCAATCTCCAATCTCCAATTTATGTTTCTCCTCCTGAATAGGTTTGTATATTGACGTAGGGGAGAGGAAGACAAGGATATTTAGGAAAGTAATAGTCAGTTGAGGAGAAAAATCAGAAAGGTTCATTTAAGGGATAATATGATCTATAGGAGGCTTATCACTAATTTTTTTATTTTTACAAGGTGTTGAAACTATATCCTAGCATGGATAAAATATGTGGTGCTTTTTCAAATCCCAGCTCAGTTTCTGAGCCTCTATGGGCAATGAAGAAGTTGTGTGTTCTCTGGGTTTCAGTTTTATAGATGTAGCCATTGATAAAATTCAGTTATCAGCACACCATAGGAGCACAGCAAATGCTACAGTCAGCAGATACATGGATAAATGAATGACTGATAGTCATCGAATTAAAAATTGCTTTCCTAACTCAGGCTCACCTCTAAATCAAAAACAAAGACAAAAAGAAAAAGAAAAACCAGCAGTGAACTATGTTTCAGTAGGATGACAAGATGAATGGAGGAAAAGGATTGATTCTGGAAATGTTGAAAGAGCTTCAGAAACATTGCAAGCCACCAGATGTTGAGGGCTTAGCCTTTTTGATATATTTAAATCTCAAAACTCCCAAATTCATTTTAGTAAAGAAGATTATAATAAAGAGAGTAAGTGAGAAAATTCATGTCTTTATGAAGCAGAATAAGTCTTGTTTCTGCGACAAGGATGTGCCTAATATCAGTGACCTAGAGCTAACCAAAACTCCCTAATCTCAAGCTAATTCTGGGTGAGCCCAGAGACCTCAGCTTAGCTCTGTGGACCTCAGAGAGTGTGGACCATATTGTTTGTTGCTCGGACTGTGCCCAAGAAGGAGTCAGTTGTGCTCATGTTTCTACATACACTATCACAAGGGTCTTCAACTTCTAGTTCACTCATGAACACAAGAAGCCTGAAGTGTATGTTCTATTCCTTCTCTTTTGCAGCAGAGGCTCCAGGATATTTTATGCGGGAGCCTCTGTTTTTTTGTTTTAAAAAAAACCCAAGGTCTGCATGCTCTGACCTCTGTTCTAGAGCACAGAGAACTTCCAAGTTCTCAGATGTGAAGTGAGCAGCTTCTCCCTTACTCTCTAAACACATAACATTCGTTTGTTCGTTCATTCATTGTCTTGCTATTTTTGCCTGTGGAACCGCAGGCTCACATTGCTCAGGGTACCACGGACTCAAGCAATCCCCAGCCTCAGCTTCCCAGGTAGCTAGGATTACAGGTGCACACCACCATGCCCAGCTATTTTTTTGGAACTAGGTCTCACTACGTTGCCCTGAGCGGGGCTCAAACTGCGATCCCTGGTCCCTGCCATGGTTTCCTAGGCTGTTGCTTACAGGCACATGCCACCATGCCAAGCTATTTTATTTATTTTTTATGGGAAAAAAACAAGTTACAGATAGGTATATATACTATGATACCATAATTACAAAATTATAAACCATGCAAAATAATATATTATTTACTCATATGTGTGATTTAAAAGTTTCAAATCCCACAGGAATGATAAACATCAAATCCAGTGTACTGATTATTATTTCCGGGAATGTATAATGGGGAATAGGATAGAAGAGATGTCCACAGAGAATGTCAATGATCTCTGTAATGACTGATTTCTTTAATTTAATTTTTTTAAAGTTTTGTGTACATATATATTACATTATTGTGTACTATGGGGTCTTCCCACCTCCCTAACACCTGTTAACCATCCTGCTCTTTTGTGCCCTCCGCCTCCCCCAGCCTTCTTCCCCCTCCTCCTCTCTTGTTCCATGGTTCATCCCCATTGGTTATTTCTAATTTTTCTTATTTGTTTGCTTGTTTTTTTCTATATCTGTCATATAAGTGAGACCATCCTGTATTTCTTTTTTTCTTTTTGGCTTATTTCTGCTAATATGAGTCCTTCTAGTTCCATCCATGTTACTGCAAATGACATATGTTTGTCCTCCTTGATTAAACACATAACTTTAACTTAGCTCTTCTACCGTAGTACTGAAGGGGCTTTCTTAACTGAGTCATGAGGGTAACTTCCAGGAGCAGTTACCCTGGCAGAAGGATATACATATCCTATGCAGTTACCCTTTCAGAAGGGTAACTGTCACCAGAAATAAGAGGAAGTTGCCTCCTATTCGTATTTTTAAGTGCTTTTAAGAAGTGTTATACATTTGACAAAACATTGAATACACATCAACTCTTGTGCTTATTGCTATTGAATTTTCAAAGAACAGGAAAAACCCAGATAATATAAGGTTCCTGCCCTGAAGGAATTTACAACCTGCTTGGAGTCAAACATAAAAATTAAATAAGAACGAGTCAGAGTACACTTTTATTATTGATTTTAAGATACACTTGTGAGTACTGACATTTATTGAGCATCCACTAAGTTCCCAGTTATGGCATGATACTTTCATTAACCCTTCTGGTTACACTGCCCTGTAGGTGAAAGATACCATTTGCATTTTACAGATTAAGTTCCGGTCTCAAACAGTTAAGGAACCAAATGAGAGGCTTCTTACCCAGTGTTTCTGACTCAAAATCCAGGAATTAGTCTACTACATCAAACCTAAAGATAAATATCACAAGTTTTTTGGAAAGAATGACCACTATTTGATGCTTTCAGAAAAATCTCCTTGACTTTCTTGAACAATGTTGCTCTCTGCTGGGTAAGCAGAAGGCCATATAAGTACAACTGCATTCCATTGGCATAAATCCTGATCAGACAGGCATTCCTACTCCCCTTTTCCCATCTTCTGCCCTTTCAAGAAAAGAAAACTGTCCTCCAAGGAATTTTTTTTCTTCCCCCTAACAAAGAGCAAAGTTTCTTTCCGAAAATGTTGCTTGCTATCTGGTGGTACCTCTGTGGCATCAGTTTACACACAGCAATCTTGTGTAACAATATGTGTGTGTTGGTTTTCTTTTCACAGGAGGGTCACAAAGCTTGGTTAAAGGCCAGGAGTGAGAAAAAATTAAAGTGAAGTAGCCTTTTCAATACGAATGTTCATTGTACTAGCATCCAACGGTCAGCTTTCCCCACAGTTTTATGGTGGCCACTTATGCTTTACACATACACACAGGCATGTGGTAATTATGTGTGTTTCAAAAAACAGTAGCTTCACATCAACAAGTTCATGCAGACAGTGACTTGTCTACTCTCAGTGTCACACATCTGATATCCAAAATATCAGTCCCTGCAGAAATAGGATGGTATCACTTATATGAGGGATAAAGGGAAAACAAATAAACAGACAAGAAAAATTTAAAACTAACTCTCAGCAAAATTGAAGCATGGGGTATGGGGGGGGGGCGGGGAAGCGGAGTGTGAGGGACACAAGACTAAGATAATGGTTCACAGGATTATAAGGTGGTGGGAGAATCCCAGAGTAGATAATGATGCAAAATAAAACAAATTTTAAGAATAAAATGAAAAAAAATTTTAAAAGAAAAGAAAAGAAATAGGGTGGCTCTCCAGAGGCGGTGGACAGGGAAAAAAAAGAGAGGAAGAAAGAGTGTGACTCTCAATGGACCATTTAGCTAACATTAAGATAGATAGGAAAAGTTGTTTTTAGGGTCTCAAGTTTTAGAGAATTGATGGAATCCCCATGATCTTACTAATTTTATCTCTGGGTATCTCCAAGAAAATTTCACAGTGTAATTAACAGCAAGAAGAGAGTGTTTTTTAATTTAATTTTTTTTTTTTTTTGAGACCAGGTCTTTCTATTTTTACCTGTGGAACCGCAGGTTCACGTTGCCTGGGATACCATGGACTCAAGCCATCCCCAGCCTCAGCTTCCCAGGTAGCTGGGATTACAGGCACGCACCACCATGCCCAACTATATTTTTTGGAACTAGGTCTTGCTACCTGCCCCTGGTGGGACTCGAATCATGATCCCTGGCCCCAGCTGCAGCTTCCTAGGCTGCTGCTTACAGGCATGCGCCACCATGCCCGACCTGAGAGTGTTTTTTTAAATAAACAAAAGTTGTTGTAATGCAAACTGATCCAACCACTATGGAAAGCTGTGTGGAGGATCCTCAAAACACTAAAAACTGGATCTACCATATGATTCAGTGATACCATGCCTGGGAATATTGTTTTGTTTTGTTTTGAGACTAGGTCTCATTATTTTTGCCCGAGGAACCGCAGGCTCACTTTGCCCAGGGTACCACAGACTCAAGCAATCCCCAGCCTCAGCTTTCCAGGTAGCTGGGATTACAGGTATGCGCCACCACGCCCAGCTGTTTTTTTTGGAACTAGGTCTTGCTACCGGCCCCAGGAGGGACTCGAACCACGATCCCTAGCCCCAGCTGCTTCATAGGCTGAAGCTTACAGGCACAAGCCACCGTGCCCGGCCCTCCATGCATGGGAATATACTTAGAGGACACAAAAACAGTAATTTGAAAAGAAACCTGCATGCCTATGTTTACTGCAGCTCTATTTACAACAGCTAAGATGTGGAAACAACCTAAATGCCCCCCAGACAAACAGCTGGATCAAGAAGATGTGTTCATATATACACAATGGAATACTACTCAGTGAACAAAAAGATAAACTCATATCATCTGTGCAACATGGATGGAGCTGGGAGAGGAAAGAACATGGGGGGAAATGGTGATTGTTCACAGGTGCTATATGGTGAGAGAACTACGGGGACGACACTAGAGGGAAGAAATCAAATATTGTATAAAAAAGGAACAATGATGTAAAACATATCTCTTAAAAGTAAATTAATTAAAAAGAAAACCTACTCAAATGTTGAGACACAAAGTTATGGAGTGGTTTAGCCGTATCTGTGAGGTACAAAGACATGAGATCGGAAGCAGGAAGAAAAGTAAACTCACCGGATGATGAAACTTAAAGACTATTAAAAGAACAAACAAGTAAAATAACTTATTCAACACAAAAATAAAATGGCATGGGGAAGATTTTCTTTTTTATTCTTTTCTTTCTTTTTTTTTTTTTTTTAAAAAAAAAACTAGGTCTTGCTATGTTGCCAGGGTAGTCCAGAACCCTCAGACTCAAGTGATCCCTAGCCTCAGCCTCCCAAGGCTGGGATTACAGGCATTAGACCACCATGCTTGTTGTTTTTTGAGACTAGGTCTCGCTATGTTACCTGAGGTAGTCTCGAACCTGCAAACTAAAGCAATTCCTAGCCTCAGCCTTCCAAATCTGGGATTAAAGGTGCATGCCACCGCGCCCAGCTAGGGAAGATTTTCTATGCCTTCTGAAATGAAAAAGAATACCAGGATCAGGTCATCATGCAGACATTGCAGCCTTGGAGGTTTTGCTGACTACAAGAACATCAGCCCCTATTAACCATCAGTAACCATCACAAGTGAAATGGAGTCCCCCACACATACTAACATATACTCAAGCATGCATGTTTTAAAATGTATTTCCTACCCTCATACACTGATGGTGGGAATGTACACAGATCCAGCTGTTGTGGAAAATAGCATGGAGGTTTCTCAATATATTACATTTACGTCAGCCAAAGGACCCAATATTCACCTATAGAATGCTAAAACTCTAATCAAAGGAATACAGACATATGTACACTTCCATTCACTGAGTACTATTCATAACAGTCAGGCTATAGAAACAACCTAAGTGCCCAACAACAGAAGAGTAGATAAAGATGGGGTGTATAGACACAATGGAATACTACTCAGGTATTTAAAGAAGAGATGAACTCTTGACATTTACAACATGGATGGAACTGGGGAAGGCTGTGGTAAGTGAGATCAACCAGAAGGAGAAAGGTACATACTGGATTATTTCACATAGGTGGAATTTGGAAAACAAAGCCAAGGAACAGACCAAAGCAAACCAAAACAAACCCTTGAAATCTGACTGCAGAATTGAGGCTACTATGAAGAGATGGGCATTGGGGGATCTGAGCCAAAGCAGGGAGGGGCTTCCATGGTCTATGGTGGAAGGTTGTTGGTGCTTTAGTCATGGGTGCACTGTGATAACACACGTTAAAGAGGAGACAGTCCCTGAAGCATATCCAGAGCTGTAAATCAACCTTACCTCAATAACCATAATTCTTTACATACATAAAGGTTCCTGGAGCAGCGGAGGGTTCGCTTTCAACATCGTTGACTTAGTTTTATAAGCCTTCTAATAAAGGCATCGAAGTAGCTGACTATCAAAGGGTAATGGTGAACACCCCATATGCAGAAAAACGAAGGTCACAGAAATAAAGAACAATTCTGCCTCACAGGTCCTTAACAATGGATTCATACTTTATTCAAGTTTTAGAGACCCTCAGAACTGGTCTAAACCAGGAGAGACAGTCATCTACGGGCATATGCACCTACAATAGAGATAGGTGAGGGCTAAAGTTCTCCCCAACTGCATTGTCAGGTAATATGTCACAATGAAAGCAAGTCTCAGGCTGAATAGACCACAAAATAAACATTAGGAAGACAGCAGATACAAAAAAAGCTGTACAACCAGTTCTGTAAAGCCAATGAAGGACCAGTTCCTTGTTCCCCTGGCACAAGGACAAATTCCTTGCGTAACAGATTCACTTGAAGCTGATGTGACAATATTCTAAGAGCATAATTGAGCTAAATGTCCAGTCAGAAACAGGTAGTCAGGTACAAGAATCCGTCCACAAACTGTGGGTACAGGTCCTGTTTCAGATCCTAAGCCAGAGACATACAGGCCACACATTCTCATTAGGTTTACTCCATCATAGTTCTCTGGTTAAGCAAGGGCAGGAGTGCCCAGCACAGTAATTTCAACCAACTCACATCCTTTGAACACCTCTTATTTCACTAATGAAAATTGCTTCTAAGATTCTTTATGCTAAATGACCTAGTCATTGGCACTTATCGGCAATGAAGTGCTCATAGATAGCTGTCTGTAGACAAGGAACTACCTAATTGTCTTCCTAATTCCAACAAACCTCCTCCTAGGGTCTTGGAGAAAACCTGGCCACCATCAGACAGCAATGTTCTTTCTCTCATGCCTGTGTTTTGCATGAAACCGGAGTTCCCTCCAGGTTCATCAGTGCAGTTCAGCTGAGGAACTGACCTCCCTCCCTCCCTGCCTGCCTGCCTGCCAGCCTGCCTGCCTGCCTGCCTCCCTTCCTTTCCTTACTTTCTTTCTTCTTCATTTTTCTCTCCAGACTCTTAGATATCTTAGTGTTTTTAAATTTTCTGTGAAAGGCACAGAATATCAACCCTCTTAATATTAGTCAAAGCACCACGGCAAATATAAGAGAAAGACTTCACTCTTGGATGGGAAGAAAGGTTACAAAAAGTGTGCAAGCTGGAAAGAGGGACAAGTCTTCAAAATACATTATTGTCTTCATATATTAAATGAGAACAATGATACCTAACTTCCAGGGTCATTGTCATAATTTAATGAAATAATAAGTTTGAAAGTAATACTACGTATAAAAGACTTGGTGACAGGATACAAATGCCATTATGAGTAAGATTAATAACAGGCATCTTTCAGAGGAAAGTTCTCTTTTTCTAGAACATTTGTATACATGTCTTTTCCTTGGTGAAGACTGGGAGGTATATGTCAAGGAATTTACTTTTGCTGTTGAATTTTGAGATAAAATCTTGCTCATCACTTCTTTCCCATAAACTCCAAAACACAAGGAGATTACATAAACACTTCTTGATTTGGCCTTAACTTTGGTGTTCCATTTACATGCCTGTGATAATGATCAGGCTCCCATCAGCACAACAGGAACTACTGCAGGGATTTACTTAGAGGGGCGTTAACATAGAAAATTGGCTGCAAGCATGTTGAGGGGCTGAAGGAGGTAAAAAGGGAAGCTGAACTCACCCAGAGATTAGTAACTGCAGTAAGCAACTACCATCTCAAAACTGTGGTTACCAGAATCCACAAGGGTTCTGCTGCTGAGGTTGCTGGATTACCCACCGCCCTGTCACTGCTGTTAGAGCCTCTTTCAGGAAACCATGAGGCTGAACTCCCCACCTCTTCCCCCACAGTCCTCTATCACTGATGCTGCCGCCACCAGAACCAGGACTTCTCTCTTCCACCTACCTTCCAGTGTCTCTCCAGTGTCTCTTCTTGGTGGAAACTTACTGGCAGCCCATTGACTGGGGAGTTTGAGAAATGTAGCTTGTAGGTTTTCATCCCCTTTTAGAGAAAGCAGGAAGAGTGGGAATAGAGTTGAGAGCCAATAGACAAACAGCCTGCAAAGTGTGCGCTTATCCACAGATGTTTCACGTAGCACCGCCGTATGTATGTACCTCCAGATGTTTTCCATTTGGGTCTGTTGGAAGCAAAGTGAGCACATGTTGAATGTTTTTAAATTTCTAATAGAACACTATCACACCACATTTAACCTTCTGATGATCAAACCCCTCTTCCTCCCAGCCACTTACTCCCTTCCTCCTAGGACTTAGCTAGGCTATGTAAATGTTGGCAACATTTTTGCATTTTGCACTCCATACTGCAGAGTACCAGTGGAATCTTTTCAGTCTCCTGCCTCTTCTCCACTTGAAAGTGTTTTATTAAATATTGGCTGCTGTTCTGAAGGTAATTTAGGGAGCATCTTGTGCAAAGGAAGAGCAGATTCCTTTTTATCCTTCTGCTGGGTCCAAAATTTGTTCTTAAATTGTCCATCATTCATTATCAATGATTGCCCAAGAAAGGTAGTAGAATATTACCCCAAAATATGACTGTAGGAGCTCAGAAATATATTCCAAAATATATCATCTGTCGTACAGGTTTCCCCCACCATTCGAAAGTAGGGCATTCTCCTGGAAGCTGTTATATGCTAAAGTAGCATAATGTAAAGAAGTGATTACTATGTCTATTAATTAATATGAGAAAATGTTCTAGCATTTCCATCTCCCTACCAAATCATACCAAAGAAGACATAACCTAAAATAAGTCTATTGTGAAAACAGGAGTGAGATGAACACACTGCTTGTATAAAGCAGTTTGAGAAAAGCAGTTTGAGAAAAGAGCCAAAGCAGTTTGGCTCTCACTTTAAGCGCCTTCTGAATGGCTGCTGTAAAACAAATGCTGAACACCAGCATTTGACTTTTGTCATAAAAACGGAAATCCGCCTTGAATTTTTTCCAGTTCATATAAACTGGTTAATAGTGGAGGTCTTTCATACAAGCAAAGTGGCGTAACACAAACACAAAAAACAGGAGCTACTGGTTATGATTATCTTCAGCCAGTGGCACTGGAAAAATAGCAAATGTCAGGTGGGGTTATCTCTGAACTTCCCTTATCTGCCTAAAGACAGAGCCTCAGAAGGAACTCAGTTGTCATAAATCCATTTCCGGGGGGGATGGGCCCTACTCACAGGCGAGGAGACTAGAAGTTGACAGAGCAGACAAGTTTTATCACAAATAAGCATATTTCTTATTACCTCATCTCCTCCTCATACTATGCCTTTTCTCTTAACAGATCAGAAAGGTTGAGGGAAATTTTACTTCTTCTCTTACTCCCATGAAGTCTACTAAATGCATGAAATACTAAAGTTCTATTGAAATAGCAACAACGGTCTCTTCTGAAACAAGGCCCATACTTTAAGACCTGCACACGCATATCATTAGATATTCTTGGATTTTCTCTTAGATTGATTGAACCTGCCTTTTTCTTCATGGGCTCAAGCCTGAGTCTGCTTTTTAATTGGTATCCCTAAAGACCCATGACATCCCTGGCATTCAGGAGATGGCCTATAAATATCTTCTCACATTTTTTTAAAAGATCCCCAGAACTGTAGGAAAACAGTGGCCTCTAAAGTCAAGTTCATGGACTCATTTTGGGACTAGCAAGCAACATTTGAGACACTACAAAATATGAAGTCAAACAAAATGAACAAAATGAAGACAATGATGTAATTTTTATATATGTATATATATATATATGTGTGTGTGCAATCAAAAAAATAAAATATCTGGGGCTTACATACTTGTTAAGGAAAAATAAAAACAAGTAAACCATAAACATATTACCATTTCTAAAATCTTCCCTTGTGAATTGAGTATTATGAGCTAGTATTGCCTATCCAGGCAGCTTCTAGTCATGGTCTCACCCCACACTGTTTTCTTGTGAAGAAGTAGAAAAAGGGGGAATAAAGGGAAATCTTATGGTATTGGGAAATTGCTGTCTTCAAATGCCTTCTTAATTCAATGCTTTGTCCTCCTAACCTGCTTCTGCGAAATATCTCTGTGATCAAAGTTGTACATGTTAAAGTCAGACAGAACTCAGAAATGACAGAGAGGAGGAGTGAAGCAAACAGAGATAACCTACCATTTTAGCCTAGTTTTCCATTCTAGGTAAATATCACCTCTGGGAAAGTGTTTTTGGCCTCGTTTTATGAGAAACCATGATCAAGCGGCAGCTACAAGAGTTTTCCTCATGAAAAGGATGTTCATGATGCTTCAGGTCCCCCGTGTTCTCAGCAGAGGATCAGAAAGGCAATCACAACACTGGAGCATCTCCTTTATTTTACAACAGCTACATGACGAATCAGCCCGTAAGCATTTAAAAATAAATATGATGATTTCTTAGGCGGTTTTAAAGACCGATTGCTTTATTAACACTCAGTGAACTGACTCCATTTTTGAAATGTGTCTTTTCTGCCTTCAATTTTAGTTCCTCAAGTATTACTGTGGAAATTGCCTTCTCCCACTGTTCTGGAGTCTTCAGATATAACTGGGAATGGGTAGAGGGATAGGCATGATGATCTATCTCTGCCCCAAGAGTCTGTGCTTGAAGGAATCTTTGTTAATTCTCAACTGTGTGAGCTATCTATTGACTCAAGAATTCATCCAGATAGCCAAGGAAAGAGCATCAGTGCAGCCTGCTACTCTTATGCCTTGGCTATAATATACAGGAAAGACATCATAACTTACAAGAAAATCCACACATAAGACCTTGGCCAACATTTAAATCTTAACTGGAAGTCTCCTGGCCCCATGCTCAACTTTACCCAATGTCATTAACAGTCACATGGCTATTCAGACACATCAGGCCACCTTCCCAGAGATGGGGTCTTTTTGGGACAGTGGCCCCAACTCACCACTGCTCTCTTATTCCCCGCTGAGGACACCTTACCCCTGACTGGGCTTGGTCCCACAGTTGCATTCCCCTCTATCTGCTGTGTCCACTAGCCTAATTATAAATTGCCCTCCTCTGTGATGGTATCTTCTGATCTCCTGACATTCCACTTGAAGATTTTGAAACTTGTCCCCAGACACTAGCAATAGATGCATGAGGTTGTCATGGAAGCAAAGAACCTTCCACCAGAGTCTCTGCTTTTCCACAAAATCAACTAAGCAAGGGCTTCCTCTGTACCTGAAGGAGGCTCCAGGGTACAACTTGTTCATGCTCCGGGCCCAGAGTAGGCAGCCTAGAGGATGGTTCGGTGTCTACAGACAAGAAGAAAGCAGGTTTTAATGCCTTGAAGTAAATTAACTTCTCCAGACACCCCTTCAGTATAAATAAATAAATAAATAAATAAATAAATAAATAAATAAATAAATAAATAAATAAATAAATAAATAAATAAATAAAATCTCTTTCACCTTCAGATATGCATATTTATTTTCATTTTTCAGATCACTTCCTGGCAGTTGTCAGGACTCATATAGATGATTGACTCTCTGTAATTCCCCAGTTGGCCTCAATGCCTCCCTAGTGCCTATTCCTGATGGCAAGATCTGTTATCCAGAGGTCAGTACGAGGCCAATGGCAGAGCCATCTGGCACCCAGGACGTGGGAGGTCTTCATCTGCATGCTAGATCATCTGGGTCTATTATGAGACCTCCGTTTGTAGTCTGGTGCTTCATTAGATAAACTGCTTTCCTGAATGTGGACTCCCAATCATCAGTCCACACAGAAGAAAATGAAATAAATTCCGACACCTAGCACTAGTTACGTGATCTTCAAAAATCATTACTCTATAACTAGTCATAGACTCATTCTTTTCCTTCCCTCCACACCCCTGGCAGGTGTGAACTGTGCCTTTATATGTTAACTGAAGTTCTCTGGGCTTGGCAACCCCTCCTATCTTCCCTCTTCATTATTAGAAATTGCATAAACAACCTTATCTTTCGGCAGCAACTTTCTTTTTTTTTTTGGCAGCAACTTTCAAAAGCATCTAAGACCCTTTCTCTCATGCCCTCTTCCCCAGCCCTCCTCCCTGCCACCCCACTGTTGTTCTAGTAACCACTTTCAAAGCTTTCTTCTAGAGTACTGTCTGTGGAAAAACACCACCTGAAAGGTTTGCTAATCCAGCCAGATGACTTAAATTCAGGGGATTTATAGACTCCCTGTGGTGTTAACTGAAGGGCAAGGTCCCCTGTGCTTCAGGCCCCTCAAGGAAACAAAGGGCAACATCATTTCTCACGCACCAGTTTCAAATCTGATACCTGCCAAGCAGGTGGGAGTGGCAGCACCAACCAACTGGCAAGCAAATATTTACACCTGCAGGTGCTGCCTCAGGGGCGGGACTATGGGGCTGTGAGGGGAAGCTGCTCATTCATTCATTCGTTCATTCGTTCATTCGTTCATTCGTTCATTCGTTCATTCGTTCATTCATTCATTCATTCATTCTTGAGACTAGGTCTCGCTATTTTTGCCTGTGGAACCACAGGCTCTCGTTGCCCGGGGTACCACAGACTCAAGCAATCCCCAGCCTCAGCTTCCCAGGTAGCTGGGATTACAGGCGCGCACCAACATGCCCAGCTATTTTTTTTGGAACTAGGTCTCGCTACGGGCCCCAGGCGGGACTCGAACCACGATCTATAGCCCCGGCCGCTTCATAGGCTGAAGCTTACAAGCACGAGCCACCGTGCTGGCCGGTCCTTCTTTTAAAGCCTCCCAAAGAAGGATTCATAATGGCCGGGAATGGAGACCCACAAGGCATCTTTAAGTCCAGTCACTACTCCATCAAGGCTTTGCTGGTGCATCTTTTTTTTTTTTTTTTTAATTTTTTTATTTTATTCATTCTTTAGATTTTATACAATATCAACAAATGGTTATTGGAAAGCCTTCCTCTCCTGTTGATGTCCCCTCTGTTCACTCAGATCCCTCTCCTTGTTTGTTAATCTAGATTGAGTACTTTGATCTCTTTCATTTTCTATAGCATTGTCCTTTTCTTGGGTGAGGGACTGTGATCCTGGGAGATAGCGAGCCATGCTGGTCTTAACTTAAATGAGCAGTTTGTGCTCATTTGGAGTCTTAGTATCTTCTTGTTGTTGTCTGTCTTCTCCAATCAATTCCGCATCATTCATTATAGAAGATACTCGTTGTGAACAGGCATCTACTGGATGCCTTTGCAGATCGCTTCATCTCCTTCTGATTGTTGCTTTGTTGTGGGCTGAGACCTTCCTCTCCCATAGAATGCGGAAGGGCACCTTGCTCTCTTGAGTGACCTATCAGCCCTTAGATTTGGGCTCATCCACTCGTGTGGCTGTAGTGTGACTCTGTGACAGGTGATGTCCACGATCATTTCTCCAGTGCATTATACAATGTCTTACTATTCTCTTGCGTTCTGCTAGATGTGTGAGCCGCATCTTTATCTGATCCCTCACCAATTCTATCTGTTCTATGGATTATTCCTTCTCTTCTCATTCCTTCTGAGGACTAAATGGGGTGAGAGCGCGAGAGAGGGGAGGCCTTTATAGTCCCTCCCATCCCCGCCCCTCCCAACAGGCCTACCGAACCAGACCCCCCTGGGTCAGACAGCCACTCCCCACCCACCCACAAAAGCTGAGCGGTGACCACCAGCCAGAGCAGAGCAGCCACGGGCCTAGTGTGCCCTGCCCTGCTGCCGGCGACACCTCCTTGCCGCAGCGGAACCCTGCTGGTGCATCTTAATCCATTGAGAATTCAATTTTCATTATTTTTTTTAATAAAGGACAGAAAAAGTTGCCCTTTGTCCCACTTCCAAGTCTCTTTCTGAATCTTTTTTGTGATCGCGATGAGTAAGCATTCGTTTCTCCTTTATAGTTCCTCTTCCTGCAGCTCCTCCCTCTTAGGAAAAGTTCAGTGAAGGCTGACCCGATCTTGCTTGGGCAGAAAGGGGCTTCTGGTTCATGTGGAAGAACCACTGCCAAGGGTAGGGGTGGGGTGTCCTTAGGCCCCTCTGGGGCCACTGTCCTGAGAAGAGCCCATCTGGGGGGGGGGGTCTGATGTGTCCGAATGTTCACGTGATT
>PVHY01013698.1:0-40635 GCA_004024945.1 Uropsilus gracilis
AAAGTTGTGCTCTTCAGTTTGGTGCTTAGCTTGTTTTGACTTTTCCCCAAGTCTTTTGTTTATTTTTTCACTGTATCCCATATGTTAGTGAAGTTATTTGGTTTCTGTCTTTTTCTTCTTGACTTGTTTCTGCTAATATGATTCCTTCTAAGTACATCCATGTTGTTATAAAGTCGTCAAATTTGTCATTTTTAATTGAGGAGTAATATTCCATTGTGTATATGTACCACATTTTTTTCATCCAGTCATCTCTCTTGGGGCATTTAGGTTGCTTCCATGTCCTTGCAATTATAAATTGTGCTGCAGTAAACATCCGAGCACAGGTGTTCCTTTGTACCCACATATAGGTCTCTTTTGGGTAGATTCCCAAGAGAGCAATTGCTGGGTCAAATGGTAATTCCATTTTCAATAACTTGAGGGTCCTCCGTACAGCTTTCCATAGTGGTTGGACTAGCTTACATTCCCACCAACAGTGTAGTAGTGTTCCTTTCTCTCCAAAAAATATGGAACGCTTCACGAATTTGTGTGTCATCCTTGCGCAGGGGCCATGCTAATCTTCTCTGTATCGTCCCAATTTTAGTATATGTACTGCCGAAGCAAACACTGTTTATTCTCTTAACAATTATGGATGGAGTACTGCTGGCAACTTGCTAGATGCTAGAATTACAGGCCCAACATTTGTGGGGTACATTATTATCCCCATTCTATAGGAAACTGAAGAGAGAAAGAGAGAAGTGTTATAACAGCAGATACCATAGATCTGTTCCCTGCCCTCAGGGAGCTTATATTCTAGTTGGGGAGATGAATATCCAAAGGATAACCACACAATTATTTGCTTATAATTGTGAAGACCCTCAGGAAGAAGATGGAATTCATTGTTGGTGGAGACAGGAATGGCTTTGAAGAATCCAGAAACGGGGCAGAAATGAAGCAAGACACCCTGAGTGTTCAGATTTAAGGGGTACCCACACTCCTAGGAGCTTGTGGGCTTCTCTTACTTCACCCTGGTCTTGGTTTTGCCCAGACACTGGGTATGATGATGTAAGGGAGTTCCTTGGGGAGATCCCTGGGTGTAGCACATGACTTCAAGATTGTCCACAGAATGAGAATAACTGCAGCAGCGACAACCTTGAGAAGGTAAGATGGTGCTATTGACTCCAGAATGTAACAGGGATCCGCTGTAGTGAGAGGGAAAACAGAGGGCTTGGGGACAGAGGTGAGTAAATTGGGAGACTTGGTGATCAAATATGGAAGAATTTCCATCAGACACTTCCTGTCTCCTCAGTAAAATATCAGACAAGATACTCCTCCGGGAGTGACATGAAAGGAGTGGAGGTGAGCATTGTGAGAACAGGAAAGAAAGCCTGTGATGGATGAACTGAGAGTGGCAGGTCACCCCCAATAGTGGAGCAGGCAGCCCAGGCTAGTCAACTAAGAGCTATTGATGTCATAGATTTAATTAAGACCGGTCGGTGCACTTGCACAGTTTGCTCCAGCATCTTCTGCTAACCGAGTAGAGCTGTGAAGTGTGCAGATGGGCAGACTTAACTGGAGTTAGGGTTAAGCTAGATGAGTGTATGAGAGGGAAAGAGGTAAGAAAGTTGGGGGAGGTTGCCAGGTGGTGGGTGTAGTGCTGGGTCACAGAGTGCACTTGGTGAGTTGGGTGGGAACTCAAGGGAGCTGGGCAAGGAATATGGCTTCTGGACTGAAATTCTCCATGAGGAAGCAGGCTTGTGGCTGTAAGTGAGCTGCCTGAGCTGGTAGGTTTCTGAGGTGGCACTATTGGTGGTGAGTGTGGGGCATGGATACAGTTAAGATACCTTAGATAAAGGAACACCTTATATAAAGGCACACTAGAGATGGCTTCCGGCATACCTCTCACCTGTGACACAGCTCCCTAACCTCTTTGGAATGTCCCAGGAGATATATGACCAAAGAGTAATGGCAGTTTCTCCCACAGGTGAATTCTGCTGTTAGCACCCATCTCCCTGCTATTTGTCACATATGCTTGGGAATCAGGTTTCTCCTTCCTCATTAGCTCATTGTGATCATTTCTTTGCCAAGGTATATATATAAGGGTCTTCATGATTTCATTAAAGTTGAACCTTGGACATGCTTTCCAGGTCCCCAGTCTCAGGATTGACCCCCGAGATCACTATCAATCTCTTCTATCTCATTCTTCTTCTTTCCACATGGGACTCCTAACAGGTGAGGCAGGTTAGCAGAGAGTGGCTAGGAGACAGTGGTGGAAGAGCATGGAAGGAAAAGACAAATGGAGGTGAAGAATCAAAGATTAGAGATGCCAAGTGTTGTATGAGTTACCCAGGTATGTGTTGACATTGCCAAGAAGGGTTCAGAGTCAGGGTGGAGAGAAAGATAGGGAACCAGGTGCTAGAAATTTCCATGATTAAATTATGTCACTTGGGGAATATTAGATGGGAAATGGGTTGAGGCAGTGGGCATAAACTTCAGAAGATCTAGGATTTGTGTAGGTAGAATGAAAAATGCTTCAGAAGTGGTAATGGAAGCAAGGAGAGTATTTTTGAGAGAACAAATCAGTCTCCACTTGGTGGTGTCTTCAGGGAAGACCCAGATTCCAGAGCTGGGCAAGAGCCTAAAGGGAAGCTTTAGGGAAGATCACAAGACAGAGAAGCTTACAGCACTGGTGGAATGTGAACTCTGGTTGACCCAGTGAAAGGGTTGAGGCCAAAGGGGTAGAAAGTTGGGGTGAGTCTCTGCATGCATGGAGGAGTGCAAGTAGATTCCTAGTGTAATAGTTAATCTGGGAGACCGAGACATCTGATGATCTGTAAAATGAAGACACATTTTGTTTGGAGGTGAGGGAAAAAGAATGCTAACAGTTCTGCCAGTAAGAATTAATTTTGAAAAATGATTTCCTTTTATGATGCATTGGTCAAAAACATTAGTAGAAAATATTGCTGCTTGTACTCACCTTGGGTTATAGTTTTCCTGAAATTGCTCAACTATTCCCTGCTTTGTGGATTTCATCAAATGACGGTTCCCTTGGCCTCTGGTTTTCTGAGGTTTATACCGTGAAGATAAGCTGAAGGAATGAACAGGAGGATTGGATTTGTGTTGCTATTGCCTCATCCAGGGCATGAATCTCTTTCAGCATCCATCAGGGGGGTCAGTCTAGATCTTCAGGCCACAGCACTCTCCAGAAGTTCTGCTGGAGTTTCAGAGAAGGAGCCATGACAATGATGTGGTCAGAGCTGCCACAACCAGACCCCATTTCCCCCACTCACCCCCACCCACCCAAGTTCACTTTTCACCAACAGGAGGGAGAGGAAGCTATTGAGGAATTTTATATTCAGGATCCCAAGCACTCATTTTTTTTCTACATTCCTTCTCTTGGTTTCTAGAGTTGGTACTTACTTTGGGGACAGGAACTCTTTTCTTTTGGAAGTTCTGTCCTGCAGTGGAAGGATTCATGTTAGGTATGCAAGGGAAAGAGCTCTAGCAGAGGCCAGGTGAGGCTTTCCCGGGCAGCCACTATCCCCCCCAGTGCAGATGTGTTTTGTCTGAGAAGCTGTGGCCGCCTTACACCGTAAAGATGGTGCATGGGAAAGAAAACAGGGAAAGTCATAGAAATCCCAAATGCAGGAAATACACAAAAATTCAGTAAGATGGGCCCACCAGGGCCAGTCTAATACCTAGAGTCTTCCACCAACAGGAATTTGTTGAGTGGTCCCGGGATGAGTGCAGTGTGCAGGGTCTGTGGCTGACAGCCTAGAAGGTGGCATTTGCACAGTCCATGGAGTTTTAAGATCTCTTTAATTAGAGCTGTGAATGGTTACACCTGGCACCAACAATACACATGCATGTATATACACACACACACATCAAAATACTAAAGGCAAAGCCTGCCAAGTCTGTGACTCATTTAGCCTGAGCTCTTGGTCTACTCATAGCTTGGTGTGGGGATGAACACGTAAACAGGGAGCTGAAAAAACTCCCCCACGTCTGATCATCTGGAACTTGAAACAGCAAAATTGAAGTTTGTGTCCTTGGCATTTGTGTGTGAGTGGAAGGAGGAGAGGGGATAGGAGAGGGAAACATGTTAACGATCTTGACCTTGTCATCGCACCTTACTTAGGACTTGCATCTTTCATTCAGCTTCCCCATTCGATGCTCAGGATGTTTCCACAAGGTAATTAATTCCACATCCTCCTTCTGAAGGAAGAAACCCCATTACCAAAAGTCTACATTTCTGCAGATTCAGGTGGATTCTAAAGTCTGCTTATTCATTAACTTCTCTCCTCTTCACTCATGATAATGGAAAAGCCACATAAAACGAATTCTTGAGAGCAACCAAACCTTGTTCCTAGGAAAAACTCCATACAAGGGTGGTGTGTAAATCAGTGAAGTGTGCGAAGTTGTTTACATAATGCTGTGGACCAGCTCTTGGAGATTCTCTCTCATTGCCAGGAAGCACACAGACAACAGGATGTGGATCTGAGCTGAGGGCTTCAAAGACTCTCTGAGAGACTAAGAGCGTTCTGAGAAGGGGTTAATTGCTGAATGCTCAAAGGCAGCAACTTAAACCAGCTGTAATAGCTACTAAATCAGCCATCAAACCAAGTGGCTATTTTTGGCAACTGTGTGCTGACCACCATCCTCCAGCAGAACCTGTGTGCCTCTCCCAGAACAGCCAGCCCACCAGGAGTCACCAGGAGTTGCCACCTTTCTTGGGGAGGCCATGGCATGTCAGTGGCTCATTGCCGTGTGTCCCATGAAGGACATATCTCCAAGTACCCTCGGCTGTTCATCTGGTTTCCCAGCACAGCTGCCCAGTGCTTGCCATGGACTGTCTTGGGAACTGACCCATTGTGGAGACAGACAGCCATGCTGGGGGTTGGAAGTGATTTAAATGGAAACTTCTCTAGGGGGGGGGAGGCCCCTGAGTCCTCCTAGAAAGAAAGACATCTTTTATTTATTTTTATTTTTCAGTATTTTTTTAAGAGACTAGGTCTCGCTATGTTGCCTGGGGTTGTCCCAAACCCACAGACTCAAGTGATCCCTAACCTCAGCCTCCCAGGTAGCTGGGATTACAGGTGCACTACCATGCCCAGCTATTTTTTTTTTTTTTCGATTAGGTCTTGCTATGTTGCCTGGTGTCATCTCAAATGCGGACTTGTGATCCCTAGCCTCAGCCTCCCAAGTAGCTGGGATTATAGGTGCACACCACCGCGCCTGGCTTTGTTTTTTAGATTTAAAAAATAAATGCAACATATTTGTATATTAATTGTTCCCACGATGGCCCTCCCTATACCACCACCCTGCTCCCCCTTTTCCCTTCCCTACCCCTGTTACTCCAACTCCTCTCTCACTGTAAGTCTTTGTTTGGTGCTTGGTTCACTGGTCTTTTTAAAATGTGTGACCTCATTCTGGTTTTCCCCTTTCTTGCTTGCTTTCATTCCATCACAACCCTAAGGCGTGGTGTGCAACCATGCCTGCATCCTGGCCCTGGGCTGGGGAAGCAGGAAGAGCTAGGCAGATGGCCTAGATAGCCGGGGAGGGGTTTTCTGGGAGCTGGAGCTGAACCAGGAACCGAACAGCAGCCCAAGACCTTGAGGGAAGAGGCAGCCCAATAGAGGGGAGGGTGAGGGAGCTGGAGGTACCCAGAGGCCTGGGGTTCACATGACACTGGGCAACAGGCAGGAAGATCCACCTTGAGCTCACCTGGTGACTCTTGGGAAGCAGTGGCACCCTCATCCCCAAGACTGAGTGACTCAGCAAGGGTGGACTTTCACCTGTACTTTCACCCCATGGCTGAGTGGGGCTGGGGATGGCAGCCGGAGGAATGAAGATGGCGGCTGGAGGGCAGCCAGCCCTTGGTATTGTGGGGCAACCAACTGAGGTTGGACAGAGAAATGGTGATGTCTCCTCTCTGGGGATTGTCGTGTCCACTACTGTCATCCCTCCTGGGACAGAAAAAAATGTAATGCACACTGAGCTGGAGTAGTGCAGATGCTGCAGGAACACGGAACCCAAGGAGGAGTGGATGGAGACGAGCCTTCCGGGGAACAGGGAGAAGGCTGGAATCATAATACAGGTAGTAGTAACCCATTCCATGTGGGGAGGCCCTCGGAAGGTCAACCTCCAGGCTTCTAGCCAGGTCAGGTCACCTGAACACTCCTCTCAGAGTGGCTTGGGGCCCAGCAGCTCGCGGTCTCTGCCCTCCCCCTCCACCTGCTCAGGCTGATGACCACACACCTGTTTCCATTTCACCTGCTGCAACCTCCAGTTTCCTTTCTCCATCCTCACTCCAGTGCCGCCTACGCTACAGCTTCCAGCTAAAGCACCATCTTCTCTTACTAAATGTTCTACCTCAACTTCATATAGATGTTGAGTAAAGATTTCTATGGCCATCACAAGGCTCATGGGAGGAAAAATGAGACAAGTAGATGAAAATTTATTCGATGCTAAAGAACGGTGAACCAGGAGAAAGTCACACTTGACTAATCTTTGTAATTACAGCCAGAGTATATTCTATTCTAACTATGTCATGACTATTTTACCCTGGTATTATTTAATCGCAGCATTTCCCTGTTTAGTCTTCTCTTTTCAGTGAATGGTGGACTCACTGTGGGATTCACAAAGACTCTGTCCTGTGTTAATAGAGGTAGTTGCTTCCAGCAATAAATTGCTGAATACAAGGTAAGTTTCAGATCGCCTGATTGATTTCTCGCCTCCATCATAATAGCCTGCTTTTCAGAGAAGAGATAAGAGAATAGGAGTCAGAGATGCTAGCAATACTCTCTCTCCTAACAATGGAACCACAGTGAACTGAATTAGTGTCTTCCAGTTCTGTATATTTCCCAGTTTGGAATCCATCATGGCAGCTTTGTTCCAGAAGCAATTGTCCTGGAGAGGCAGGTTGAACTGCATGACCTTTTATGACCCAACCTCAGGAGTCACAAAGCAACTCTTCTGCCATCTTGGATTGAGTCAGTCATAAGTGAACAAAGACTCCCATCTGTGGGAAGGTGACAAGGTTATAGAAGAGAGGTTGGCAGACCTAAGTGTCAGATAGAAACTATTCTAGACTTGTCTGCCATAGACGCAACTCTGCAGCTCTGCGCTTGCAGCAGCCACAGACGAAATGGGCTGGTCCGCATTCCAATAACACTTCAATTATAGAAACAGCCCGCTGGTCCCCAAATAGGATGTTATTCTTCCATCAAATTTTTGTTTTGATTATATTCTTTTACTTCTCTTTGTGGCAGCGTTTGAACGTATTTGAATCTAATCCCAACATCAAATCCCTCTTGACCCACTCTTGTAGATCACTTAAAGCAGAATTTTGTCCCTAACACTCAATGAAACCAGACTTGTTGAGGACAACAAGAACATTCATTATATTAATCCAATATTGCACTCCTTTGCTGGTTCCGCCAGCAACAGGTAGTTTGCCAGACTCTAATCTTTTGACACGAATTCATTAAGGACCTATCTTTGATCCTTTCCTCTATCTACATTCACTCTTATGGTGATCTGTTCCTGCCTCCTTTCTTTCTTCCTATATTTATTTTTGAGACTAGGTCTCACTATTTTTGCCCATGGAACCACAGGCTCACATTGCCCGGGGTACCACAGACTCAAGCAATCCCCAGCCTCAGATTCCCAGGTAGGTGGGATTACAGGCGTGTACCACCATGCCCTGCTGTTTTTTTGGAACTAGGTCTTGCTACGTTGCCCTGAGCGGGACTCCAACCACGACCCCTGGTTCTGGCAGCAGCTTCCTAGATTGCCACTTACAGGCATGTGCTACCATGCTCGGCCTCAAGCCTTATGACTTTAAATCCCTCTGTGGAAGCAACTCATAGATTGATATACATAGACCAGATCTCTTCCAGACACCACATGCATATGCACATCTCCTTTTGGATGTTGAATAGACAGCTTAGACTTCACAAGCATGTGACGGACTTTCTGAGGTGATGACTATACTAGATGATCACAATTGTCATGTGCTTGTGAGCAGCTCTGGCATGGAGATAATGCAGCTGACATGTTGAGAATGGCAGAGTAGAGAATGAAAGAGTCAATATTCTTGACATTATTGTTGAACCATCCTAGGACCCTACCTTGTGTCTATTCTGACCCTGGCTTGCTTGTTGTGTGAGATAGGACACATATAATACAATAAGTTGTATTTTTTAAATTGAATTTTCTGTTTCATGGGGGTCAGAATTGGTTTCATTGATTGCATCACTGAAACTGGATGGCAATATAGTGGAAAAATCATTCATTTTCTTTCTAATTGTTGTAGTCTTTCCCCATCCACGGACTAGACAAATTGCAAATACTTCAATGGTAGGAACATTTAAATAAATTATAGAGAATAGCCTGAGATGCCCTAGAGACATCTATTTTTAGTTGATGGAAGATCTCGTTTCATTTAATTCCATCACAAAAAGTGCTATGAGCGAGGGTGGTAAGGTCACAACAGGCTATGGTTGGTACATTGGGTGCGTAATAGAATTGGGATTTTCACATATAAAGATTTATTCTAAACTTAATACTCCCAGCCTCTTGGATTAATGAGTGGGACAAATTCTAAGCATCAAAGCTAAGGGTTGGATTCAAAGAATGGGGGACTGGTGTTATGATTCAGGCATGTCACTGACTCTCAAGAAAGACATTGCTAGGGAACTATTCTATGAAAAACAGTTCATGACATTCTTAAGGGACAATTTTAAGAGAGACATATAGGAAACTTGAGTTTAGTCCCTGAGCTGTGGCTAGCAACTTTTGTGGAAAGCAGTTAGTCAATGTATACTGAAGTTCTTAACAAGGTTCATCTATCTCAATGCATTGTTTTATTTTAGTGGAATCTAGAATAAGGAAAAATCCTAACTGAGGATGAATGAGATCATACCCACCCCAATCTAACTCTTCTTGGAGTTTCAGAGAGCACTGTCTGTTTGTCTGATGGCCCTGATGATGAAAGTAGCCAAAGACAAAATGTGAGAGAACCTTGGAAAGTCAATAGGAATAATCTGCATTTTTCATGTGACTCTACTTTCTGTTGTCCTGGGGGAAAATTGTTGCTTACTATTGGGAAGTATGCTTTCCTTTTGGTAAAGTATAGGAAGCGGGTAGGAGCCCTGGGAAAGCTGAACTGCATTGTTAGCATTCTATTCCACAAGGCCACAGGTCACTGGTAACCCTCCAGTCACCCTTTGGAACTCTGTGCGTCTTCCTCGCAACTTAGCTAGAACAGTGACGTGTTCTCATAGATCCCCACTGCAGTCCTCTCAACTGCCTGAGAAAGTCAGGGGAGTTTTCACTTCTTACTATTGGTGCATACAAAACATTAAAGCTTCTCACAAGCTTTAAGGAGATTCGGGGATTTTTCTTCCATGTCTCTATTTCCTGCCGGAGTCCACTGGTAGAATGATACAACATTGGAGATTGGAACTGATGGAGACAAGTGCTGAGCTAAAGAGGAGCAAGTAGAAACATCTGGAAGATAAAGGAACTTTGGTTCAGGAGGCACAAGGAATTAAAAGGGATTTTTGTTGACTCCAGTTAGGAACAGGGAACTCCCAATGTATCGGGAAAAGCACCTCTCCCACTAACTCTCAGAGGGGACATGTGGAGAACCCTAAACATCTGTGAATTGGACAGAGCAACCAAACCAGCCTACTCATTCTTCTTGGCAGTGTCCTTCAGACTCCCTATGTGGTAATGCAGCAGACATGGACCACCACAAAGCCATGTTATTCAGGACTGTAACTCCTGCTCGCAAAGATCTCAGGTTTCTACTAGGAATTAGCAAATTACTAAGTGGTAGGATTCTTTTTTTCCCTGTCCTTGTCAAGTTTTCCATCGACCAGAGAATCTACAATTTGACATATAAACAACACCCCAGAATTCTCTCCCTGGAATGTTCTACCCCTAGAATTAATTAATACATGTCCTTTTCTAGATGATCTGTGAGTCCCAACAAATGGATTTGAAGGAAAGGAATTACAACATACTGACTTCAGAATTTGGAAACAGAGTCAGAAGAGAGAAAACTCTCAGATAGAAAGCAGTATATCTTTAAGTTTAGTAAAGTGACTTCTTCAAAGACTTGAGAAGGATGTAGGATGTAGCCTTATCAATTTACTGGCTTTAGAAGTTGGAAGGAATAAAGTACTAAGTAGGATTGGGAACATCACAGATACTCAACAAATCTTAGCATTTCTTTAGTCTCTCCTACTCCAATATGCATCTGAGGTGCAAATCATTTTGGCCCTCTGCTAGAATCTTCTTTCCTTACACTAAACATAAATGTATTTCTCTGTGGTTTCCTCTTTTCCCCTTGACAGACTTTAAAACATTTGAAGGTGACCATTTTGTTTCCCAAATAGTTTGTTCAATATGGAAGTCCCAAGTTTCTCAGCCACTTTGCTTATGGTCTTCTTTGAGACCATCCTCATCCTGTGTTTCTCTCTGACATTATGAAGCAATACAGACAAACAGGATTCTCTCTTTGTTATTTACACACTAGGGCATAAAATTTATTTTACTGTCTAATTGTTTTCAGGAATATGGCACTGTGAGAAGTCAGATGATCTTGCTATCTTTAAAGCGCTACTATTTTTAAATCATTAGTAGAAATGAACCATACATGGAAAATTGCTAATTGTTTACCCAAAGCAATTTTCCTTTCCTCCAGGAAAGTTGACTGCTTGACTTCTCAGCTGGAGAGGACATTTCCCAGCCTCTGTGCAGTTTGGGATGGTCATGTGACTATACTCTTGCTAGTTGGATGGAAATAGAAACAGTACATTTAACTTCCAAGTTTTGGCCTTTGAACATTGCCTATGCCATTCTCTGTGCACAGACCTGTGACTAGTCTCCAAATATATGGATGAAGACCATCTCCAGGGATCGGAAAAACTCTAAGATGAAGGAGAACTGAGGCCCTAAAAGATTCATCGTGCTGAGTATTGGCCAACCAGGACCTTTCACTTTGAGATTTCTATCAGTCAGTTATTGGCATTGTCCACCCCCTCCCTAACATCTCCTTGGTTCCAAAAACTCATCTGGAAA
This sequence comes from Uropsilus gracilis, assembly GCA_004024945.1. NCBI lineage: Eukaryota > Metazoa > Chordata > Mammalia > Eulipotyphla > Talpidae > Uropsilus > Uropsilus gracilis. The sequence goes on from PVHY01013698.1 coordinate 11,071, forward strand.
TTTACATGTCTGGTCCAGGACCCTTGGAGAAAATATTCTGGTTGTGGGAATGTTGCCAAAGGGACCTGGAAATGGAATCTGGAGAGGTCTTCTTTCTCTTCTGTTTTCCTGAAATTTAAAAATCTTTTTCTCACAAATCCTGGAAAGAAAAAGAAGTCCTTAAACATGAAGCATAAAAATGTTCTACTAATGAGGCTCTCATACTGTGTGCCATACATCCCTCTTATATATCTTGTTTCTTCCTCAATAAGTGTATCAATAAGTGTGAGGGAAGGTCATAGATTTTTCTGGTTGTCATGAGACACTCGGAGAGAAAACTCCCTTTGAAATCATTCTGCTCCATTGTTCATTCTTCTGTGAAGCTAAGCCAATGAGTCATGAGTTGTATGTCTTTAAAGATAGAAGGGAACGTTTTCCTGGTTAATGGCAGCAAATGTTACCCAGAGTAGCAAAAATTACCATCTTCTGAGACCATTAAAAACAGTATTGGGTATGACAGCTCAAGAATAATTTGGGTTTGTCTCCAATTCTTTACTGATTCCATGACATGATTTATGACATATGGTTCCAAATATTGTCTCAGTGCACCAAGAGATTCATAATCCAATGCATCAAGACCAGCATTGGCAATTTCTTCTCTTTGAACATCCATTACTGAGATACTCTGAACCATTCTCAGAAGCAAGCTTGCATTCATTCATCAAACAAATATTTTATTGAGTGGCTACTCTGTGTGGGTATCAGGCAGGAATCAGCACAATGGCCTAGTAGCTGACTTGTGTGAAGCTTTCAAGACACACGCTCACCATTGGGAGAGCAAAAAAAGGAAACTATTTTTGTTGTTGTTGTTGTGACTGATAGATTGTGTCTTCTCTTTTGATCCTCTTGATGAGGCTTCGCCCTCCCAAGCCAAGAGCAAACCCATGAGCCAAGTCAGGCCAATTAATGTTCTCACTCTAGTTTATAAATCAAAACAGACTAATAAAGAGACTGAAAACAAGTTGGCATTCAGGGAACTCACACTCGAATCTATTTTTACTAGAATATTTCCTGCCATTTTAACTTCCTAGCTGCCTTGTTCTTGCTTGTTCCCAACCCCTGTTCTCTAGCCTATTAACTCCAGATGTCCTTCCAACAAATGCCTTGTTCTTAGATGAGCCAGACTGATTTCTGTTGCTTTCATACTAAACACCCTGACTAATAAGAGAAACGCATGAAACAGACGTATCCACTTGGCTGGGAAGACAGGCACGAAACAAAACAAAGAATATGTAATTACAAATTGTGAAATAAAGGAAAAAGGGGCTATGAAAGAATAATGGAATGATCTAATTGAGATTAAGGGGCTGTTGAAAGATGCAGATACGATCTGAAGGATGAACAGGTAAAGAAAGACAAAGAGGAGAGAGACAGAGTCTTTTTGGCAGAGGCCAAGAACAAAGACGCTGAGGCAGGAAAAAGTTTGCTGCAATCCAGGAGGTTGGTGCCTTGGAAGGAGAGGCAGGAACTGAGTCTGGGGAGATGGACTCACACACACGCTTGCAAGTTAGGGAGAGCATTTAAATCTGACTTCAAAACAAGAGGAAGAAGTGATTGGAAAGTTTTAAGTTTGAGAGTACCTAGATCTGATTCGATGCCCAAAGAACCCTTTGGATGCCACACAAGAACTGACTTGGAGGAAAAGATGTGAGGAATTGGGTGCTTTGGGAAGGTGATGATGCTGGCTGGACTAGATTTTAAGAAAGGAGAGAAACATGTTTTGATTAGAATTTCTAGATGGGCCGGGTATGTTCCTTTTGCTGGGAGGCAAAAGAACAGTGATGACTTGAGTTCGTGGATTTGAGACTACCCCGGGCAACCTGGTTCTCAAAAAAGCATCTGGACGTGGTGGCAGGTGACTATAATCCCAGCTACCTGGGAGGCTGAGGCTGGGGATCATTTGAGTCCGCAGGATCGGGACTACCCCGGGCAACATAGCAAGACTAGTCTCAAAAAGAAAAAAAAAGAAAAGAAAGAATTTCTAGGTGTTGGGCTGCAGAACCCTTATTCCAGAGTGGGACAGCCTGGGGGCAAGGACATGGCTAGTTTTTATACCCCCTCAATAGCTTGCCTTTCTGAAGAATTCCATAACCTGCCAGTTATTCCTTTGCCCAAATCTCACCCAGTTCTTGCAGGGAAATGGCCACACACACATCTGGTAACAACTGATTCAAATCCTACCCCTCCTCCGTGCAGCTCATGGTAGTGTCTAGTTCAGCATCTGACCTGTGGGTGGTAGTGATTTGACATAGCCCAGCCTAAATCACCCACAGGCCTAAGCCTCACTTCTAGGCCAAAGGTTGTTTGCAGCCCAAGAATCTCCCAGCTCCAGGAAATCAGGTGCGAGCTAGCCTCTGACCAATCAGAGGGTGACAAGCTCACTTGACTGGTTGTCCGGTGGAGACCAGGCAACTGGAAGACGATCCTTTGGTACCAGACCACCGCAATGGCCGCCAGGACCTAAAAAACCGTATAAAAGACTGGACTCAGGGGATAGAGGGAGTCCGGCCTCCATGTTCTGATGGAACCACTTAGGTGGTGGACCAGGATGAAGGTGGACCCAAGCTTAAGCTAGCTTGATAAAGCCTTTCTTGACCAGGCATGGTGGCACATGTCTGTAAGCAGCAGCCTAGGAAGCAGCGGCCGGGGTCAGGGATTGCAGTTCGAGTCCTACCAGGGGCACGTAGTGAGCCCTGGTCCCAAAAAATAGCTGGGTGTGGTGGTGTGAGCCTGTAATCCCAGCTACCTGGGAAGCTGAGGCTGAGGATCGCTTGAGATGTGGTACCCCAGGCAACGTGAGCCTGCGGTTCCACAGGTAAAAATAGCGAGACCTGGTCTCAAAAAAAAAATAAAGAAAGCCTTTCTTGTTCTTGCATCATGTGTGAGTGAAACCCGTGACACAGTTTTAACAGTAGAATCCCTACCTGTGTCTGCAGAAACGAATGGCTTTCACCACCTTTTGGTGGCCACTTCTCTCCAACTGAACCTGCCTCTCGCCCTGTGGTTTATGTAGCCAGCGCCAGGCTCTGCCCAGCACCTGCTGAATCCACATTAGCCAAGCTGTTCATCCCTATCCCCTTCGGTCTCATTCCGACTGCATCTCCTTCAGTGGTCTTTGAGTCCTCTCTTGTGTCCTTCCCCGAATCCTTTCCCCGGGATTAGTATCTGGACTGGCAACATCAGCCTCACTGGCCAACTTGTTAGAAATGTAAATTCTCAGGCCCACCCCAGATCTATTGAATGAGAAACGATGGGGGTGGCCCAGCCATCTGTGCTTTAATAGTCCTGCCAGGTGATTTTGATGCATGCCAAAGCCTGAGAACCACCAGCCTAAATCTTTCCAGGAACAGCCCCTGAAGCTGCAGACAGTTGAGCTCAGCGGGGACCTGTTTTCTATAAACCCAAGGCAGGGGTTGAAGTCACTCATGGATCTCACCCAAGCCCTGGGCCCACACGCTGAAAAGCAATGACACTTTCAAGCCGAAGAATCAAATGACACTGCGAGAGGTCTTTGGGGAGACCTTTTGCCAGCCATCCTTCCTTAACCCTTTGTTTCTGTGGAATAAACCAGATAATGGGGGTTGGGGGGGGGAGGTGGTGGCCTGGGAGAGGGTAAAGAGGGGAAGTTGTCAACTCTTCTGCCTTTGCTGTTCACAGTCAGGCCACCTTTGTCCTCCAAACATCCATGGAGCGAGGTTCCTGGTAGGTTCGGGGAATATAGATGAGAGCCTTTTTTGGAGGCCGGGGAGATATAGTTAAATAGCTACAGATGATGCTGATAATCCCCTAGTGGGGTGTGTCTCGGTCTGCTCAGACTACCCTAACAAAGTGCCACAGATTGAGCTTTTCAGCAACAGGAATTATTTTCTCACACGTGTGAGGCTGGAAGTTTGAGATGGAGGCGCTGGCAGGGTTGGTTTCTCCAGAAGCGTTTGTCCTCGGTTTGCTAACAGCCACTCTGCTGTGTTCTCCTCACACGGAATTCTCTCGGCACATATAGCCTGAGCAGCTCTTGTGTGTTCCGATCGCCTCTTAAAGGAACACCTGGCAGATGGAGTTAGGCAGCACCTATGACCTCATTCCTCACTTTAACTCTGTAAAGGTCCTACCTCCAAATAAATCCTATTCTGAGGTACTGGGGGGTGGGGTAGTACCTCCTGTGAATTCATGGGCAGGGATGAACATCCTTAGCAGGATGAAGTCAGAACTCTCCGTGGGTAGGGGACAGCTTCGTGAGAGTCACAGAGAAGGTGACGTTTAAGTTTGGTCTTCAGCTCCCACAGGGAGTTGGGAGTGAAGCTGAGGCAAAGCAAGTGGTACCATGATAAGATGGGGAGAGAGGTCCTTCTGGTGAGGTCGGAGATGGGAAGTTGTACTGCAGCCATCCCAATCTGGTAGGTTCATCGTTGCTTCTAGGTGCTAAAGAAGAATGTTGGGGTCCTTGGCAGATTTCACAGGCTTTAAGGCTCTCGGGGAACCAGGTAACAGGCACACAAGGCAGGGAGGCTGGGCCTACTGTATGGCAAACGGGCAGGCTGGACAGTGGGGGCAGGGAGGCAGGTGAGCTCCCCACCCTCTCTAGAATCTTCACTCTTCCTCTAGGGTTCTCTTTCATGTCCTCTTTGTGCACACCTCTCATGCCCTCTTACTCTCCTCCCCACAAGCTGACACCATCTTTTTATCCCCTCCCTCTTAGGCCCACCCATTATGCATGCACCCACCCATTGGGCCAGGTCTGCACCGTCATGGGGATGGCCCAGTATCACAGGAGCTGGTCATACAGGTTAGTGGCAGAAGGGTAAAAATCCTGCTATTTTCCTTACTAAAGTGCTTGGATGTGGCCTGAGCATGTGCTCTATGATGCACTGTCTTGCCCAGGTCATAGGTAACCAGAGCCCCAGTCTGGAGACCTCAGTGGCTTTGACAGAGGCTTCAGTTGGGATTTTTGGTTATAGGGAACAGAAACTAACTCAAGTTAGCATAAGCCCAAATGCAATGTAATAAGAAGGACATTAGGGAGTGTAGAGAATTGTTGGGAAGGCAGAGGAATTAAGCCAGATGTGTCCTGGGGGATCCCCCATCAGGAGCTGCTTACCTCCCATGCCAAGATGGCCCCATTGGATAAAGAAGCTCTGATTGCTCTCTCTGCAGAGAGAGTTAGGAGCTCCACTCAAGACTTAAGACACCATTAAAAAGACTAACACTACCAAGGGTTGGTGACACATGGAGCAACTAGAACTACCTTCGAGTGCTGACGGGAGTGTGAACTGGTACCAAAACTTTGCAAAGTTGTTTGACAGTATCTCCTAAGGGCACTTTTATGCCCAATGTCTCAGCACTTGGATACTTTCAACGAAAGGAACTTTTAGTAACACTTGAAGAAATTAGGTTATATCCAGCTATTGCACTATGGACTTGTTTTTTTCTTGAACATTATCTCCTTGCAGCATTTAGCATTTTTTTTTTTTTTTGTAACTAGGAAGGATGTTAGTCAATACACAGGGCTTTTGCTGGTAGTTTGCCTTCCTGTTAATTGCCTTTTCTCTCATAGTCAGTGGAACCGAGATGCTGCTTATCTCACAAATCATTCCGCTCCACATTCTGATGGTCTTCAATGGAAAAGTGAGTTTGCTCGTTAGAAACATAGTAATTTTAAAATTTGTGTGTGGATGAAAACCTGGTAGCATCACCAGGGAGGTTCTATGTAAACCACTGTGCCCCTGGTGAGGACTGAAGATCACCAGAGCTGGTCCTTGTAGCTGGCAGGGCTAAGTATACCTACTAATGTGGCATTTGTTGACTTGAATAGACTCCCCTTTGGTTTGCGTGTAGCAACCTCTGCAGGACTTCTCACGACTCCTCTTATTAGTCTGGCTCCAGACCATGTGGTTCAACTGCTGCTCCAAGGATGGCTTTGCTCAATTGAAAAATAAAGTTCGACTTGTCTCTAATGGCTTTGTGGCCAATTTTCCCATCATTTAAATTAAGATCTGTGGCATTTGCTTTGTAGGCGCCATTTCCAGGACTCCAACAAAATGGTCATTTTTGCTTGACAGAACAGGAAGCTGTCATTTGTTTAGACCAATACTATATGGTTGATCCTTATTATTTAAGGCAATTATGTTTATAAAATCATTGGAAACTCCAAGTTAGTTAATACTAAAACATTGGTCCCAGAGGAAATGTGTGTACATACACATGCGCACGCACACACACACACACACACACACACACACACACACACACACACACACACACACGCATCCAAAATCCCCAAAACAATTCATCCTGGTAGGTTCCATTTTATTTTACAAGGAGCACCAGAGCAGGGACTCACACCATGTTTAACAGGCTGCGGAATCTGAGTTTTTTACACCACTCAGTGCTGCCCCCTACTGGCTCCAGCCTTCCATCATCTCTGTGAGCGCTAAAATCAGGGTTTGTTGACTGCATGAGAACAAACATGTCTATCAACTCAAGTTTTTTGGTTCTTTTTTTTTTTTTTTTTTTTGAGACTAGGTCTCGCTATTTTTGCCTGTGGAACCGCAGGCTCACGTTGCCCAGGGTATCACAGGCTCAAGCAATCCCCAGCCTCAGCTTCCCAGGTAGCTGGGATTACAGGCGCGCACCACCACGACCAGCTATTTTTTGGAACTAGGTCTCGCTGCGGGCCCCAGGCGGGACTTGAACCACAATCCCTAGCCCTGGCCGCTTCATGGCTGTAGCTTACAGGCACGAGCCACCGTGCCCGGCAAGTTTTTTTTTTTTTTTTTTGGGGGGGGGTTCTTTGCATAAGTTAGTATATGCCTATGAAAACATCCTAAAAGTATTTGACTTGGGGTGACAAACATTATGAGTAGGAATTATTTGCAAATACAGAATCTGAATAATGAGGACCATCTATGGTTCATATTCATGAGACCTTAAATCTTCTGTCCCATCTTTTCATACCTGCCCTTTCTCCCCACACTAGACTAGGTCCTCATATGTCAAACTTTTAAATAGTCATTCATATAAGTGATTTTTTTAAAAAAGTCATTAAAATGTACATCTATGCAAGCTGGTAACAGTGTTAAACAGCCAGATAGACATAGATGTGTACGGAAATGAGGCGTTTGACCTTAGTAGCTCAGGCCAGCACCATTTCTTCTGGCTTTGTGAGGAACTTGAAGGTGTGGCAGACCATGGGGATGTCTCTGGCCTGTACTGTTTGCCTCCAGAATAAATAGGGAAAATGTGGTGCCTAATTTAGACCAGGGAACTAGGCTCTGTGGAAATACTTGGGACTGCCCCAAATGTATGATCTTCCCCAATGAATGAAGTGAATAATAGCGATGTGCCCCAAATCAACAGGATATTCTGCTAAGGTAAATAATTACTCTGAGATTCAGGTAAATGAAAGAATGTACAAGTGATTGTACCTTGATAAGGACAATAATTCTTATACTGTCCCCTTTCTTGTCCCTCCTATGCTAACCTCTTTTCACAATGGAATAGCAATTTATTTTTATCCTATGGAAACTAAAGATTTATTTCTTGCCACAATGTCATTTTTCACCTAGTGTCAGAAGTCACACACCATCATACCCTAATACTATGACTAAACGTGTTGGCTCTACTCAGTGTAGGAGGGGACTGGCATGAAAACAAGAAAGCAGGATCCATTGGCCGCCATCTTGGATGGTGGCTGCCACAACAGCTATACCAAGTTACTCTCCTACTCAAGGACTTTTTTTGGTTCTTTACCATCTGGCTCTCAAGCACCAATTCAGATCCCAACTGAACTCCTTTTATCTATGTCAGTTCACCAAACCTCATTTAAGAAGTGTTGGGCCTTGCAGGTTTCCCACTTATTACTATACACACATAACCCACCTTTGCCTATGCCATTTCTGCCCGCCTAAATCATCCTTCCTCTTCACCAAGCCAAGGTTGTCTTTCTCTGGACAGAGTTCTGAGCAAGGAGCAGAGAAATCTGCAAGTTTTCTGGGAGAGAAATCATCCTGATGGAAGAGTGAGCCAGGCTTGTAGACTATTCTAGTAATTACTTTTAGAGGCCAAAGTGGGGGGGGGTGATGACTCAGAACCATGGTGAGGGATGGGAAGAAGGTGTTTGTCACTCAGGTGTTTTTTCAGTTAAATCCCATGGAGATTGTATCTGAGTCCTCAAGGAGACTGGGAAGCTGGGAGCCAGGAAACACCCTAAGAGCTGTTCTCTCTACTTCTACTGGGAGCCACAGGGACGAATGCCTCGTGGAGATGGCCTCATGGCCAAGGGTGATACAGAGCCACAAACTGACCAAGGTGACTTTTCTAACATGACATCTGAGACAGCCTCAGAAGCAAGACACTGGGAATCCCAACAGAGCTGGATAAACACGCATTTTCATTATGAATGTAACTCCACTTGTATTCCCAGAAGATCCCAGGCTAGGATTTCTCCTGTGAGGCTGACAGTAAGTATGAGCTCCTCCCTCTGGAAAGCTTCCAGAGTCTTGAGGGGCACAAGCAAACTGAGAGTGATGCCTTATGCTGCAGCCCCTTTAATTTCAGGAAACAGTAAGCACATTCCCTGCAACCGCCCCCCAAAAGACACTTCAGAGGGGGTCCCTGTATTGGATGACTTCCTTTCACTGCTCTTCCTGCCTCGTCTCCTCATCATTCCCAGCTCAGCTTCACCCAGGACAAGGCGTTAGCGAGCCCCAGATCTGCTTCGTAGACTCCCTGGCCCCACTGTCGGCTTTGAGTCCTGGTGGACCACCTCTGCCAGGAGTGGAAAGTGTAGGTCAATTCTTCTGACAGCTGTTTCTAATCCCCAGTTGTCACATTACCCACTTGGTTCTCCTACATGCTGAAGCTATTTCTGCTGTAGCCCCAAATTAGTTAGGCTCTTTATAATCCACGCCCCATTGCCCAGGCTTGTAAATGCTTTATGAGCAAATCTATTGCCTTCTCCTTGGTGCCTGGGCTGTGGAAGTAAGGTAGTAAACATGGTCCAAGTCCCAACCATTCCTGGGCCAGACTGAAAGCAAAACCAAGCAACCCAATCGTTTTTATCTGACCCTGATGCTGTCAAATCCCTCTTTCCAAATGTTACCTCCATGAAGGCTACCCTAATTCCTCAGAGGGAAGTTGATTCCCCTTCCCCCACCCTCACCCCCTCCCTGTCTGAAATCTCATGAATGTCTTCAAACACATTTCTTCCTGGTATAATTTCCTTTTCCATAAGTGCTTCATCCATAAGTGTTTTAACTCCTCAATATTGTAGCTAAATAAAGACCAGGAACCACATCCATGGCACTTGATCAAGGCTTACTAGAACTAGGTTCCTTATAAATGTTTGATAAATGACTATTTGATGATGTCAATGATAGTCATAGATGGTCCCAAATAGTCCCAATCCACAAAAGTTGGTCTAACCTGGAAAAAAAGGATAAGACAGATGAATTCTATGTCCAGCCTCACCTTGCAGGCCCTGAGTCAAGGAGCAGGTGGTCACCCCAGGGAACCCTTGAAGCTGAGAGGGGACATTATAAAGCCAAGTAACTGGGCAAAAGGACGGGAACCAGCCTGCAGGTGGAGTAAGCCAAGCACAGGAGCAGGTCATACAAGATGCTAGGGCTAGAGATGGGACTGCAGCCAGCAGCTTCCTAAATACCTTCGAAGGCTGAAGTGAGGGAGGTGGGGCCAGAGTGAGCAGCAGCTTAGACTTTTCTGCGGGGCTGGATAGGGTCGCGGTCCACTCCTGGCAAGGTTCCAGGAGCCCCACAAGACCCAAGCCCCTCTCTGGCATGCTGGGCTCATGTTTGCAGAGATACATGGTCAGGGTACGCATGGGAGGCTCCCATTCAGGGCCGCTCACACTGATGGAGCTACAGGTCACCGCATATGGTGTCCAGTGCGGATTCTGATCATGGGGTGGGAATGGAGGAGGTGGGGAGGGGCACATTCTTCATCAGGTCCTGGCTGGTGCTGATGCAACCCGTCTGAGGATGCTGAGTGTTGAGGACCCTGAGAGCACTGACTCTCTGGCCAAATGCTAGCAAGTCTGTGGTTGTCCTTGTTGGGTCCGGGATCAGCAGTATCAGTATCTCCTGGGAACTGGGGAGAAAGGCAATGCTGGGGTCCCACCCAGGCCTGCAGGGCGGTCTGACCAGCAGGTTTTAACAAGCCCTCCAGGGTGCGCTCAGGTTCATGAACCGCTTCCATTTTTGTCTGCTAGTGTGATGTGGTGGGAAGGAGGGAACATCACACCCAATCATCTCGATGGTGTTCTTGCTGGAAACACCAAGCCTAAATCTAGTCTGAGGAAAGCTGGTTTTCTCACTCTCGGTGATGCTGTGCGTGTAGGAGACATCCTTTTTCTTTTTAAATAAAGTTTTATTGATTTGCCTTACTATACAACTTTCAGGGTACATCTTCAGGGCTATGAGTATATAAGGTCCTCCTCACTGTCAAAGCCGCCCATGCCCTTTCCCATTACCGAACTGACCCTCTAAACCCTTGTCTCCCTTCCCCTCCCCCTCCTCTGGTAAACACATTTTTCAGAGTCTAAGAGTTAGACTGATGTAATTCATTTGTCTCTTTGCTTTGTCTATCTGTATTCCAAATATGAGAGAAACCACCTATAAATTTCACTTTCTGACTCATTTTGCTAAGCACAGTCATCTCAAGTTCTATCTCTTTTGTTGCAAAAGACAAATTCCATCTTTTTAATAGCTGAGTAGTATTCCACTAAATATATATACCACATCTTCCTTATTGGTCAGCCATCACTAAGATTGTTTTTTCTTGAGGAAGACATGTTGAAACATTCAGGGTGAAGTGCCCTATTTTTTAGTGGTTTGACTAAAGGGAAGTAGGTGAATAATGTGAGAGATGGCAAGAATGAATCACTGTTAAGTTTAGACAAGGAATTTGAAGGCTTCATGAACTTGTGGCCAAGTTTCCTCCATTTTGCAGCAAAAAACTCCCCTAGAAATTAGGACTGTGTGGACTTAAACTCGAACTGCCCTTTGTCCTCTCTCCCCTCTACTCCCATCCTCAGGATTAACTATTCACTGACCTATGTTCCTGGAACTTGGAAGATTGATCATGTTCCATTTCTAATACACAATTCTCACTGTCTCTGAGTTGATAGTGGCATCAGAGACAAGCATCTGCTGATTGCTGGGAACATTCCCTGCTGGGGAAGCCAAGCCTCTAACTCCTGTCGCCTAGACAGCCTGGCAACTCCTGCTCCTGGCAACAATACAGCCTCATGCCAGTCATTCCAGAAGTTGGTTGTTTTGAGGTGCCTGTGCCACTCACTCCCTTGACAGCCATCTTGCATAAGCTCTTGCAACGATATCTCTCATGGTTTAGAGTTTGGCTTTTTGCAAGCAAAAGACCTGATTTTGGTTTTTTAGAAAGGCTGCGTTCACTTTCTGTATGCTTAGAATTTTAAGAGATAAAAGCAGCAGCATTTACCATGCTGGGCCACGCCTCTCCTGTTTTCTGAGTCATTTGATTTGGGGTAAAAGCTGAATATACTGTAAAATCTCCCCTCAGTGATTCAAACAGGTAACTGATATTGAGAACCTGGATCCTAGGGGAGAAGTTTATTTAACTGTGGTCATAAAACCACCTACATCAGAAACCTCTGAGCTGCTGGTTTAATATGCAAATCCTGTGCCAACCTGATGCCCAAGGATCAGGTTCTCTGAGACAGAGCTTCATGCAAGCACCAGGGAAGATTCTGACTATGCTATTGTTGAAATCATTCTTCAGAGCTCTTTGCCACCAATTCAGGTTGCTATAGGGCCTGGGAGGTAAAATGACCAAGGGAAGCAGGCTGGCAGTAGGCAAACGGGGAATGGTGGGAACTGAAGCAAACAAGAGAACGTAAGCCAGGTTTATAGCTCCAGCTGATTTTGACTAGAACATATCAGTGGTACCCAGTTGCCAGATCCATTTTCTTTCCCAAGAAGCATGAGAAATTTCAAATTTTAAATCTCTCAATTCTACAGTGTTGCTGACAAGAAGGATTTAAACACCGGGCAAATGAAATGAAACTTGTCTGAGGGTAGCGATCAGCCTGCTGACCACTCATTCCTCTCTCTGCTCCACCAGCTTCCCCCTTAAGGAAGGTGATGATTGTTTCAGCTTTCAGCAGCAGAACTCTTTATTTGTTTAACCCTAGTGCAACTTTATAACAACCCCCAAATAAAAGATACCAGTCATGCAAGACTTAGTTCTTCCAGAGTTGATTGGGATGTGTTCATGCTAGCTAAACCCATCAGGGCAGCCATAGGGTTCCAGAAAACAGCATTTGAAAACTAAATTGCATTATTTTCAAGCATTTTTTTCCAACCTGAAGATTTGCCTACTTTTTCAATTTGGAAAACCAGGGTGAAAATGTTTATTTATAAGCAGTTTCCTCTAAGCCCACCATTGGGTCATATTTTAATGACATCAGAAGGAGGCCACTTCTCCAAAGCATTTACTAAAGCCTCTTGGTTCCACAGATCTATGCTGGTTGCTACAGAAGGAAATTGCCATGGTCTCCAACTCCCAGGCATTAGGATGGCAAATCCTGGAAGGTCAAACAGCAAAGGGAACTCAGAATCTAGTCCTGTATTTTATGTTTAACACGTGGCCTCTTTCTCATAAACATAAAAATCTCACAGACTGAGAGCTTTTGATACAATCACCAGCCAATTGTTTTGAGAAAGCATTTGTCCTGTTTTGCTTTCTATAATTTGTGGGAAGAATAGGTGTTGCTTTTCATGTTCCAAATAAAAGTTAGGTAACAATAGCTCATCATTAAGCCCACTTTTTCTAACACATCGATGCCACACCAAGGATGGTGGTGGACTTACCCCATGTACTCCCTCTGGCCATCATTGAGAATAACTGATCCATTTGTTGAGAATAACTGATTCATCTGTTCTTCCTCATGAGTACTTGAAACTCAGTCTCCTCAACTATAAAGTGTGAGGATTTACTATTATGAGGATGGGGGTGGGAGTAAGAAGCTAGGAGAGGATGATATACATGAAAAAGATTAACCCTGAGTTAATCTTTTATTGAAGTATTGAAAACTGGGTAAATGGATATATAAATCTTCAGTTTTATCCACTTTTGTATGTTTGGAAATATTCATAATAAAAAGGTCAAGATGGAGATTATATCACCTACCTGTGGATAAAAATGGAGCTGCATATATTTTTTCAACCCAGTTACAAACCTAGAAGTTCTTACAATAGCATCTGCATTTCCCATAGTCACATGTGACCTTGGTTTCGATGTTGTCTCCACCCCCTGACTCTACTCACTTCCTGTTACCCCAGATTCTCCCACCTAACCCTCTGAGGATGGGTGAGGAATTGCAACCCTCAACTTAGGTTGGAGCAAGTCGGACCCCAGGTACAGCCACAGATGGAGCTGGTCCTGGCCACTGAAAATCCTCTCTAGCCCTAAATACGAAGGGGTAACAGTCCGCCCAGGAATGACTGGGTTTCCCTTTGCTTAGTGTTGCCTATCAGGTTTACATCTTTTTTTCCTTTCCTTTTCTTTTTATTTCTTTTCAGGCTTACTTCTTCCTGAAGAGTCTATGCAAAATGATTTGAGACCTACTCTGAGTCTTAAGCATATGGTAATCGACTCAGATTACCAAAGATCAGGAGCTGAGGAAACCTCCATTCAGTCTGAAATAACTTACCTGTGCCCTGAATAGTGGGAAAGGGGTTCTGTATCACTGTTTTCTCAGAAGATGGACAGTGTAGCAGCCTCTAGGCAAAAAAGAAATCAAAGGTTGCTATTAACCAAAGAATCCACTGGGCTGAAATATGTGGGGGGTGGGGGAGGAGGGGAGAAAAGGTGCAGGGGAAGCACCAGCACCAAGAGGACTGACACCCAAATAATTAGTCTGCAACAAAATGGCTTCCAACTAATTAAACATAGAAAAATCTCTTTTCGAGAAAAAAATTCTATTGGATCAACTTGCAAGATTTTTCCAGCCAGCTTTCGCCTCTCAGAGCTCCAATTAAAAGCTGTTTAGCAGATGGCAATTTCTGAGTCACAAAGCTAGACTTTGGCAAGCATCTGTGCTTTTGGTTACCCAGGGAATCCTAGCCACATATGGCCCTAGAAGAGGTGTGAGAGCGACTCCTTGGCACACAGTAGAGAGCACCTCTCTCGCTACCGCAAAGATGACAGGCGCTGCAACATAAACATCATGGGTGATGAGCCGGAGGGACTTTCCAGCTAATTCAGGAATTGGGTGTCATAATATCTCAGGACAGGGAGGGAGCTTGAGCATCATTCAGCATCACTTCTTCTTATAGAACGGGGAAACTGAGGCCCAGAGAGATTACATAATTTGTCTAAAGCCATTCAGTAAAGAAGATGCCAAGTCAGGACCAGCCTCAGTCTTATTTATCACAGAAGCAACACCTTTACTTACATTGGGAATCTGCCCGTTGCCGGATCCCTTCCTTATGGAACTTCTCTAGAATGTTTTCTCAATGATCTGACACATTGGTTGGGAGAGGAGCTTGAGAGCATCATTCTCACTGCAGGATGAAACAAGGACCCTCTGAGGTAGAACTTCCTTGCTCTTCAAAACTTTCTACTAATGTTGAAGTCATAGCTTCCCTGGAGTGCTGTCAAAGAGAGAGGAAACCAGACACTAGTTCAAGGCATTACACTTAATTTGATTCAGCTGGTGCAGCAGCTCTCAGCTCAGCTCCACTGATTCAAAAGAAGGGAGGCCTTTATTTATCTATCTATCTATTTATTTATTTATTTATTTATTTGTCTGTGTTTCATATTTCCAGAAAACTCAATTTTTTCTTTTCTTTTTTAATATCTTTATGCCTTTATCTACTTTACTTACTATATTGCTTATTTTATTTTATACGTTATGTACCTCCAGGTTCTCCCACTACCTTATCACCCTTAAATCATAGTCCCAGTCTTCTGTGCCCCTCCCCCCCCAATATTCCCTACTCCCCCTTTCTTGCTCTATGCTTCAATTTTGCTAAAAATTAGTTTTACATTTTCCTTGTCTGTTAGATTGTTTTCCCCGTATCCCTCATATAAGTGAGACCATCCAGTATTTGTTTTTTCTTTCTGGCTTATTTCTACTAGTATGATTCCTTCTAACTTCATTCATATTGCTGAAAATGACATGTTTGTCTTTATTTATTGATGAATAATATTCCATCGTGTACATAGACCACAGCTTTCTGTGCCATTCATTCATCTATTTTGGGGCATTTGGGTTGCTTCCATATCTTGGCTGTTGCAAATAGCACTGCCATAAACAGAAAGGAGACTTTTACATGTGGGGGTGCTGAGGGGAAAGTGCTGAAGGATTAGTGTGTGCTGGGGAGGGGCCCAGAGGAATGGAATGAAGTCATCATCCATGTTTGCCCCTTGGAGTTAGGCTCCTACCCTCCCACGGAGCCTGGGGACAAGGGCCTCTGTTTCTTGAAGTTACATTTCAAAGTGATGACTCCTATATCCCAGAAACAAGCATTCCTGGCTTGGACAAGATCCATCACAAAAGAACAGAGAAGGGATGGACAATTACAAATTTTTAAAGTAAGTCTCTAAGAAAAGGGAGGTTCCACACATACAGAAAGGATTTCAAATAAGTAGTAGATTTTTGAAGCAGTGTTGAATTGTTTTAGGCAGGAACTTAAGGGATGGGTCCATCATACTAAGGATGTGACCCTGAACTGCTAGAAACAATGTTAGTGTTCACGTATGTGGTGTGGGGGTTAGACACCATCATTTGTTCTCATAGGCCAAGGTCAAGGTCTAGTCAAGATGAGGGCTCAGAAGAGCCTGGCTCAACTCTAGTCAAACACAGAATCTCTATCATGTGGACAAGACTTCCACTGTCTTGAGAGGAAGTTAATCCAAACATTTTCCCATAGCTTAACCATTTCTTCCTGTTCTTTACTGTGACTAGAAGTCAGTTCATGTTCTACTTGGAATGGATTTCCATATATTTTTCAAGCAAACTTTCCCAAGTCAGGTTTTCAACTGTTGGAAGGCAGGGCCCAAGTATTATATTAAGAAAAAAATCTTCCATAGCAGTTGGTAAGTAGCTGATTTGATCACTGTTTACTGACGATCATCCGAGATTCTATTCCATGTTCAGTGGTGCTACCCCATACTCCAGAACTTATATCCAGACCCCATACTCCAGAACTTATATCCAGAACTTATATCCAGAACTTATATCCAGAACCCATATCCCATTTCTATAATCCATAGCCATATCCCTTATCCCATTTCCAGAACCCATATCCCATTTCTATAATCATCTATAATGGTTTTTCTTTCCTGAACCTCTTCTAACAGGGGAAGCCAAAAAAAAAGGTTCACCTACTTATTTCTGCCCACTTTGTGAGCAAGTTTGCTTTCCAAGTGATCCCCCAGAATTCAATCATCAGACTTCCACTGAGCAGAGGTATAGGCCAGACCACCACTGGCCTGTGTGCTGGGGAGAAAGAAGCCAATGCATCCTCTGTTCTTAAGTAGACTAGTGGGGAAGCCTAAAATTTTGTGATTCTAATACTTAGTGAGACGCTCAGTACTAGAGGTGTGTATGTACAAAAGGGGGCCCCAAGTTTAGTTTGGGTGGGAAGTAGCCAGGGAATGTCCCCCAGAAGAGAAAGTACCTACTACCTTGGTCCCTTTGAAACAGCCAAAGGGCAGGATCTGATACAGTGAGATACCGGGAGAGCACTCTCAGCAGAAAACTTTGCAGAAGTAAAGGAAATAGGGTAGAGGAAGGGGAGAACATAGTCAAAGATGGGGGTCGGTGCAGTCTAGCCACAGCCCACCCCAAGGGCATATCTGGAGGGGCACGAATTGCTCAGCCCTCTTGGAGTCATAGAGAGGAGAGCTTTGCACTCTTTGCAGGTCAGATGTGATTCCAGGTTGCTCCCAGGGGAGGGCGCCTAACCTCCCAATTATTTCTAGCAAAGGAGGCCCCTGTGGCCAGAGGGTGAGTCTCTGGAGAAGGGTGTAGCTTTGAGCTCACAGCAGCTGGAGATTGGGGTGGGGCAGAGACGGGTGGGGATACCTACCCCCAGGAGGGACCTGGTAAGGCAGCAACTGCTGCTTCCTCAATACCAGAGCTGATGCTTGAAAGAGGAGAGCAATCAAAGTTACTTATGTGGGCAGGGGACGGTTGGCTTTTCCAGGGCAAAACTGGAGAGGGAAGCATGGACAACATAATACATTTGGAAAGGATGGTGGCTTTTACAGGTCTTCGTTCAGGCAGCTGTCACCAAATACCATAAACAGGGTGACTTCTAGAGAACAGAAACTTGTCCCAGTGCTGGAAGCTGGAAGACTGAGATTAGGGTGCCATATGGTTGGTTTGGGGGGGGGGGGATCATACGGGCCTCTTCTAGACTACAGGTGGCCATTTCTTTGTGGTCTCCTCACAAGGTGGAAAGAGGTCAGGAGGGCAGTCAGGGGTCCCCACTCATTCAGGAGGGCTCCCACCCTTAAAAGCTTCCTACTAGTATCACTGCATGAGGGCTAGGGTTTCAACGTATGAATTTTGATGCAGGGGACACAGACATTCAGTTCATCATGGTTGGAACAGAGAATGGTGGATTTATGCAAAGAGGGTGACGACGTGACAGCAGTTAGTATCCAGTAGGCAGAGACCTCCTGTCCATCTTGAGTAATTGTCTGCTCTTCACCAACCTGGAGGGAGACTGGCGATTCAGCTGCTGAAGAGACAGAGCCAAGGGTGGAAGGGGGCTGGACTGGGACCCGGAAGGATGACCAATGAAGTTAAGTGACGCTGGCGAGGCTTCCATTCCCAGCTCATACCAGTCTCTCTCCCAATGGTAGGAGAGGTTTAGCAAGTCTTCTCAGGCCAAGTTCTCGGAAGGGGCACCTGGGGTGCCACCTGTGAACACCAGAGCAGCCCAAACACTGCCACTTGTGACTTGTAATTGTTTGCAGTCTGGAGCCTCCTCAAGGTCAGGAGTGGTGCTGGCCCTGGATCTCCCTGCCTGTGGCCAACCTGGCTCCACAAACAATAAATTGACCTTTTGTTCTATTTGTTTTTTCTTTCTTGAGAAGTTACTTCCTTTTGAAAGGGCATTTTCGAAGCTTTTCTTTCCACTGGGAGCCCCGTGTTCCTTATGTTCTCCAAAATACTAGCTAAGTGTCTTGCAATCACACCTATCAACACCTTGTCTCCTACTTTGCTGGTTTCAATACAATACCTTGTCTCCTACTTTGCTGGTTTCAATACATCCATTTTTTAAGATTTATTTTATTTTTTTAAATTGATGGTATACATACCTACCTACAAACATTATATATTTTGCATTATTATCTACCCAGAGGTTCTCCCACTACCTTATCACCCTTGAACCATCTTAATTTCTTTCTTTTTTTTTTTTTTTGAGACTAGGTCTTGCTGTTTTTGCCTGTGGAACCACAGGCTCACGTTGCCTAGGGTATCATGGACTCAATCCCCAGCCTCAGCTTCCCAGGTAGCTGGGATTACAGGCACACACCACCATGCCCAGTTATTTTTTGGAACTAGGTCTTGCTGTGTTGCCCCAGGCGCAACTTGAACCATGATCCCCAGACTCCGACGCGACTCCATAAGCTGTCGCTTACAAGCACACACCACCGTGCCTGGCGCCCATCTTAATTTCTTGTGCCCATCCCTTCCCCGATTTTTCCCTCCTCCTTCTCTCACTCTATGCTTCAGTTCTGCTGGCAGTTTAAAATTTTTCTTGTCCATTTGTTTGTTTGTTTTCCCTATGTCCCTCATATAAGTGAGACCATCCGTATTCTTCTTTTACTTTCTGGCTTATTTCCGTTAACATGATTCCAACTAGCTCCATCCATGCTGCTGTGAATGACTTAAGTTTGTCTTTTTTGATTGATGAATAATATTCCATTGTGTATGTATACCACAACTTTCTGACCTATTCATCTGTTTGGGGGCATTTGGGTTGTTTCCATAGCCTAGCTATTGTCAATGGTCAATAAACATCTGGGTACAGGTGTCCTTTTGAATTAGTGTTTTTGTACCCTTTGGTAAATTCCCAGAAGTGGTATTGCTGGATCCAATGGTAGTTACATTCAATATGTCCATTTCGAAGCAACTTTTCCTCTCTAGCGTTTGTCACACACCTTCCGGCCCAGGGGAAGTGATACTGTTTTTGGTATGTGATGATAGTGAGATCATTTGTAAACACTCTCATGAAGCTGCCTGAAACAAGAATCTACTCTGAACCCAAGTCCTCAAGGTACCAGAAGATTATTCAGGACTTTTGTCAAGATGGCCAGTATGTAAATGTGCCTGTGTGATTGGGTAATGCACACTGACTGAACGGTCTCCAAACTCCAGAGTGTCTTGCAGAAACAGCGTATCTTTCCTCATGACTCTAATAACCAAAATAATGTTTTTGTGCCCTCAGGAAGCTTGCTGATTGTACATTTCCCTGTGGTGGTTTTCCCAGGTATTTTTCAGGCACCCACATTCACTCATTCTTTCCTTTTGCAAATACACTTTGGGGGCCTGTTGTGTAGCAGCCATTGGCAGCTGCTGGAAACCCAAAGTTGGACAAAGCATTCACTTTTGTACAGATAGATATCACTGAGGAAAGGAAACAGACACACAGCAAATCACTTTACATATGTATATAATACTATTAGGAGAGCTTTAGGGGATGAAAACATAGCAGTGTTCCAATTACCATCCCTGCATGACAAACCATCTTCACCTTTATCCTTACACATGACATAGGCTGCTCCGTGCAGTGGGTACTGCCAGGGAGAGTGGGGCAGATCGCTCTGGAGAGTGAAAGTGGGTGCTTCTCAGACATGCCAGATACTGTCCTTGGTGCACGAGGCACGTATCCACTCACCAGCGTCCACTACAAGTTTATGTGCCTGACTTTCCGACTCATTGTCATTTTCAAGCATCCTCTCTCCTCGATGAAATGTGAATTTTCAGCTGGGCATGGTGGTGCATGCCTGTAAGCGGCAGCCTAAGAAGCCATGGTTGGGGGCCAGGGATCACGGTTCAAGTCCCACCGCAGGCACGTAGCGAGACCTAGTCCCCAAAAATAGCTGGGCCTGGTGGCGTGTGCCTGTAATCCCAGCTATCTGGGAAGCTGAGGCTGGGGATTGCTTGAGTCCGTGGTACCACAGGCAGCGTGTGCCTGCAGTTCCACGGGCAAAAACAGCGAGACCTAGTCTCAAAAAAAAAAAAAGAAATGCGTAGTTTCACATTTGTTTTGTTTCTTGATCGTGTCTTGCTTTAGGTCATAAGTATTATCTTGAGGTTGCTTTTTGGTTATCAGTCTGGAACCTGAGAGTCACACATCTTGTCTCCTGACACCTTTTATGCAAATGGAGACAACAGCTGGCACAGTGGGCAGGGCACTTGGGATGCCTTCTCTCGCCACCCGAGCAATGGAAGAATTTGCTTCAAAAAAAATGCTTCTTTAAAAACCTCACTTTTTGGCTAAGTGGTTAAAAAAACACAGTGACTCATCTGTTGAAATCAAATCCCTCATTCCCAAAAAAGTGTTTTTTTATAAGTGGGTGTTTTTTTATTTTCTTTCCCCAAAGACAGACTGCATAATATTTTGTGCTCTTTTCTGAGTAATAGATTCCATTTTAGTGGAAAGTGACAGTTCCAGATTTGAGCCAGTAACATTTTATTTTAGAGATGAGCGTGATACCCCCTTAATCGGTGCCGTCAGCCCGAAAAGTTCAGTCACCGGCCACTGGACACTAACATGACCCCCCCTTTCCCTTCAGTCATCTATTAACCTCTTTTTCTGAAGACCCTGGAACAGAGTATCTCTAGAGACCAGTGGGAGCAGCACCAGGTGCTAATAAGTTCACCCATCTGCTGCCCGTCTACACACAACCCATGTTTCCTCCTTTCATCCCAGCTCTCCATTCAGAAGCCCTTATCCTCTCACAGATCTCCACCAGAACATATTTTCTTTTTCTTGCCCCTTCCCCAAGAATCTACCACTCCATTCATTACTGAAAGAAAGAGATGTGATTCATTTCTGACCCATGAAAGCCAACATCCCCCTTCTGTTCATTTGTCTTCTTGGAAGTGTCTACCAAAACCTCCTTGCTCAAACGCCAAACTTGTATGTTTCTATTCCAGACTGAAAAACACAGGTAACTTTGATAGAGGAGGCCTGAGAGAGAGCCTGCGCTTCACAAATGGAGAGAATAGTAAAGACAGAGGCAAGAGAGTGGGGGAGCAGGAAAAGGGAGGGTAAGAACCAGTTAGGGTGGGAACATGGGCAATCAGTGCCAATCAGAGCAGAAGCCGGTAGGGACTTAGTGGGGGACCAACTGACATTCCTGCTTTGCCCAGGGCCGAGGATGTTCCAGGGATGTGGGGTGCCCCTTCAGCCTAGGAAGGGGCCTTTCAACCTAGGAAGTCCCAGGAACTCCAGGAAGAGTTTGTCTTGGTGTCTGTTGCTCTTTTTCTCAATCAGAATCTATCCCTGTTTCTGTGCTCCAAAGAGTCAGATTCTACCCTGAAACCAGAGGCAAAGAAGAACCAGAATGGGCCTACAAGGGATGGGGCAATGCCACAAGGACAACTGGTCATTGTGGCTTCCAGATTTAGGTCGTGAGGGCCATTTGGAATCACAGGTCAAAGGTGAGCCATACAATGAATGGCTCAAAATACCAAGGCAGACCTCCTCTCTGTAAGAAGGGATGGCATAAGGTAAAATGAACAGATTTCACCTGAGCTTTTAAGGGCTGCCTCCCAAATGAGGATTTTTGGGAGCTAGAGGTGGCCTGAGCCAGGGTTCCTCTCCTATTCCTTTCAGAGATTCTGGGCTCTCTCTCCATCCAGTCCCAGTAGCAAAGTATTCATTACTTATGGTTCTTTTTTGTCCTCACCAAGGCTCCGTACCCTGTGCTCTCGTTGCTGCCCTGCCCTGAAGGTGGAAGGGGCAGTCAGAGTCGCCACAGAGTCGCCTCTCCTTTTGAAATTGGGTCAAAATAGGGCAGAAGCCGCCAACCAACAAGCCACATTTGAAATGTGGCTTCTACCACCCAGGTTCCCTCAGGTTCATACCACCCATGTGTAGCAGTCAAATGCAGTTTAACAACAGGGTTTTATTTACAAGGGAAATTAACAGGGAAAACAAAATGTCCATAAAGCCACAAGTGGCAGTTATCTTACCCCAGTCACCATTTTTAGTTACTAGGGTCCCAAAGACACATGTCCATGATGGTGCCCCTTTGTCCCTCCAAAGCCGAAGTAGACACTCTGCAAAGTCATTTTGGGGGTATAGCTCGGTGGCAGATCATTTGACTGCAGTCATTTTTCTCCAGCAGCTTCTATTTGCTTCTACTCTCTCCAGCACTCCGAGCTGCTCCACTTCTCCAAGGCTCTTCAAACTTTTTCAACAAAATGCTGCTCCCAAATCAGCTTTCCAAATCCCTGGCCATCTCCAGGTACCAGCTTTCCACACCATCTTACGGCGGTGCCACACTTTGCACACCAATCACTCTTCTACCGGCCACCATGGCTTCTTGCCACCAGCAGCTCACTCTTCCAGGGGCTTCTGCCCAGCCTGGTCACTCAAGTTACCAGCCTGTCATTCTTTTTTTTTTTTTTTTGAGACTAGGTCTCGCTATTTTTGCCTGTGGAACCGCAGGCTCTCTTTGCCCGGGGTACCACAGACTCAAGCCATCCCCAGCCTCAGCTTCCCAGGTAGCTGGGATTACAGGCGCGTGCCACCACACCCAGCTATTTTTTGGAACTAGGTCTCGCTACGGGCCCCAGGCAGGACTCGACCCGTGATCCCCAGCCCCGGCTGCTTCATAGGCTGAAGCTTACATGCATGAGCCACCGCGCCTGGCCCAGCCTGTCATTCTTGTTTCTCCCTTCTCAAAAGTCTCTCTTTTCCTCTTCTCCAGTCTCTGCTCCTTTCCTTTTTTCCTCTCTGTTTTTTTTTTTCCACCTAAAAGCCAAAGGCTCCAATTTCCCTCTACACACCCTCTTGATGATATATTTTTTCTTCCCCACCAGTATTTGCAACAAAGTAAAAGTACCCTTATCCTGTTTCGGCCTCTGTATTTTTCAGACACAGTTAATGCAATTCCTAAATTTTATGAACAAATATACTGGTCATGTTGGGGTCATGGCTTCATTTTCAAGGAAAAAAATCCAAGTCAATAATAAACCTCAAAGAGGCATGACCTTCCTTGTTCAGGGTGTCTCAGGGTTATCCCATTTTCTAGCTGAAATGTAACTTTGTCTTACTACTTACTCTTGACTCAGTACTTCACAAAATAAGATTAGTTATTAATTTGTTGAAAGCCACTAAGCTATGAATGACTGTTACCCAGTAGTGATACAAATGATTTTTTTGCCTCAAGAGATGAAAATGATTTGCGTGATAGAGAAGATAGCCCTGAAGTTATCATCTTAACTTTGTCTTAAAGAAAAATAGCCAGCCGGGCACGGTGGCTCGTGCCTGTAAGCGTCAGCCTATGAAGCGGCTAGGGCTAGGGATTGCGGTTCGAGTCCTGCCTGGGGCCTGTAGCGAGACCTAGTTCTAAAAAAATAGCTGGCTGTGGTGACACGCGCCTGTAATCCCAGCTACCTGGGAAGCTGAGGCTGGGGATGGCTTGAGTCTGTGGTACCCCGGGCAACGAGAGCCTGCGGTTCCATGGGCAAAAATAGCGAGACCTAGTCTCAAAAAAAAAAAAGAAAAGAAAAATAGCCAGTTTTATATCTAACCTTTAGAACTTAAGCCTCAGTTTTCCCTTTCCTAACCATATGTCCTAAACCTCATTCCCTTAACACCTGGTTCTTGCATTAATGAGTTAAAATAAAACTTGGACAAGACTCATTAAGCATTTATATGATTGCTGTTTTGTTTTGTTTTTTTAATTTAAAACATGTTCCCCATCCCATTGCACCCTCATTTTTGGCTCCCTTCTGATAAATAAAGTAAGAAAAACAGAAATGGAGCAACGACCCCTCTGGGTAACAAACAGGTCCAGGAAGTTGTTGAGGTTGTTGAAGCCATACCTGCAAGTCATGCCCAGTATAAATAGAAATTGCACTAATCACTACTTAACAAATTTTTCACCAATCAGAACTACAGTGACAGGAAAAAAAATTGCCTAAAACTATGACATCCCTCAGCCCCTTCTGCCTTTAGAAGCAGAGCGTGCTTCAGTGCCCCTTAGGCTGTCAGGCTAAGAGTACCCTAAGTCAGTCAGCCCTGAACTGTGGCACTTCTGCCGACATGCTTGAGCTGCAAAGCATCATGGTGGATATTTTGAACCCTCAAGAATGGAGTGCTAAGTCATGAGTCATCATCATCTTTCTGTCCTGCAACCCTGAACACACTCTGGCCTCCTTCAAGACTGTGGTAAGCGACACCTGCCAGTAAAAATTCTCTTAAATGAGGAATTACGCAGCAGCAGCAGAGTTATAAACAACAGCGAAACCTGGACACTAAGATGTCCCATGATAGAAAATCCTGGCACATCAGTATTAGGCATTATGCACTTGGTAAGTACCTTTATTATGAAACTGTTGTAGCCATGTGGGAAATGCTGCAGGAAACATGTGAAAAGAGTAGGAGCTAAAATACGAACAGGAAGGTAAGACAGTCATGGAAACATCAGCGAGGAGCAGTTATTAGGAAGCTCTTTCTCTTTTTTCCCCCTCCAAATTTTATTTCACATAACTTTTGCCCTTTCAATGAAAAACATGTAGGAAAGTGTAAACCCAAAGCCAGCAGAACATTAGTATGTGACCTATGCTCTCACCATGGCTAGTTGGCACCAAGATGGTCATCACCTATGGGTGGGAGGTTCCACTGGGTGACTCTGAAATCTTCCCACACTCCCCCGTTCTTCCTCCCCTCACCTCTGATGCTTGGGGCTCCAAGGCCACTTTCAGTTCTCTCCTGCTGTGTGAGCAGAATAAGAAAAGCCAAGTTGTGTGACATTCGATGGAAGTTAGTGGGGTAGGAATTAGAACGGTGAGTTTTGGAAGGTTTATGAGACACACCAGACCTTGACTCTCAGATTCAGGGATGGGGATCTTAATAGACCTGCCCATAGATCCCTAGCATGCCTCTCAGTTCCCCTTTGGAGGGGCTGAGGCATTCTAGCCACCCACCTCTGTCCCGGTGGCACTGTCTACAAGAAAACTCTATCTGATTCCCTCACATCTACCTCTGGCTCCAGAGCAGAGAGGTGGTCTGTGCCCCCTGCAGACACCAAACAGGGATGTCAGAACCAAGCCCCCTTGCCCATCAGCCCTCCAGTCATCCAGGGCATCTATGTCTGCCAGAGAGCCCTTCCTGATGCACATGTGGAGACTAGGGGCCCTCTCAGCCCAGACCTCCCCTTCCCTCCCTCTTGGAAGAAACCACAAAAACAAAGCAGGAGCCAACTTTGTTCTAGGGGGAATGTTTCCACCTGGCTCCCACTTCACGAAGCTCTTTGGCGCAGAACACAGGCAACAAAGCATTTATGACGTCCCCCGGGGGACTCAAGCAGCCGGCCCAAGTACCTGCCAGCTCCCTGCCAGCTCTGGCTTCATTGGAGCTGCTTCCGGTTCTCTGGAGGCAGATGTTCTGATGCCGACCCATGTTCTAAGTGCTTGTGTTTACAAACAGGCTTCCCTGATGTTCCTTGAGGAATCCCTCCCCTCTGAACCCTTGACCTCATCTCTCTTCAGTAAGTAAAGTTGGATTTTGTTGGGTGGGTTGCTACATTCTTAGCTATTTTTAAAAACCCAGATCTGAAGCATAGACTCCTGGTGGGCAAGCCACTCAGGTCTCTGCTGGAGGATGTGAAGCTTCTGTCACCCATCCCTGTCCAGGTGACACCGTCCCTGGTGCCAAAACCTCGGCCTGGTTCCCTCAGATCCAGCATTTGTTTGAAGCCTGGCTGCTAAGAGAATGGCTTACACAGAATAAAGATCTATTGGCACATCGGGAACAGCCCATGCTCATCAGTAGGAGAAGGAATACAGAAACTATGTTCTGTTCTTATAAGGGAACGTTGCTTGGCAACAGCAAGCATGGCATAAGCAACAGAAACATCATGTGGAGTAAAAACAGCAGACAGACCCGTATTTACCATTGATTCTATGTATAGGAAGTTCTAGAAACAGCAGTGCTGAACTTTGTGGTAGAGTTAGGCTGTGGTGTGATATCCCCACCCCCTATGCACTCCCTTATATTGTAGCCTTAACTTCTAAAGTGACTGTATTTGGAGAGGGGGCTGTATTTGGAGATGGTTAAAAATGAGGTTATAAGGAATGGGTTTTGATCCTATAAGACTTGTGTTCTTCTAAAAAGAGACATTGGAAGGCTCATTCTATGTGCACACGCAAAGAAGAGCTGATGCGAGTGATGCTGGAAGCCTACACCCTGGGTGCCAGATGGGTGGGACATAAGCCAATACAAAGGGAGTTGGGATAAAGAAAGGGATCAGCCATTTTGGGGAGCAACCGATTCTAAGGTTAGCATTTCGGGGAGAAGGACAATGTAAGTTCCTGGCCACGTGGCTAAGGCAGGCAGCCCGGCCATAGGCCCAAGCCTTTGGAGAGGCCATGAGGAGGACTTGATGATTCTGTTAGTAGTTCCTGCTCTTTGGAGTTTCTTTCTACCATCTGAAGTGCAGAGACACAGCAAGGAGGAGACAGTAGCATCTTCATCTGCCTGCTTGGATGGAACACGCCAAGGAGAAGGAAGGATGTTTGTTTGGAGCGTGCTCTGATGAACTCTGATTGATTGGATGTTGGTGAGATGATCAGGACTAAGAGACTGAGGTTTTGGACTATGTTGGAATGATGGGGGTTTTTCTTACATGTTTCTTTTCTGTTTAGTAATTAGGTAAGCACTTTGTTAGAAATTGTTCTTTTTCCTTTAAGAATCTGTTCTGGCTTTGAAAATAATGGTAAGGGGGCTACAGATGACAAGAACCCACAAGCTTGAATGTCTTTAGGCTGTAAAAGTTACATTTAAGGGCAAACGTCTGAGTTCAAAATGCAGTTCTAATTTTTTTCTTCTCTCTGCAGTCAGGCTGGGAGCTGAGAGAAGCCAGTAGCTAGCATTTGCTTAACAATAGTAAGAAGTCCTTGGAAGTGCAAGGTGACTGCTTTGAGTCTGCTTCTTGGGGAGAAGCTGGAAGAGGAGGATTTTTGAGTTATTGGTTCTAATTGAAAAGTCTCTCTTTCTCTTACCCGATTTCACGGTGTCACACCAAGAGGGTCATCAGGACAGAATGAGAAAATACATTTCTGTTGTTACAGCCACCTCGTCTATGGCATTTCATGATGGTTGCAAGTATTGACTGGAGAGCAATGTTGGAGGAATTTCTAGATTGATGCAAGGGTTCTGCATCTTGAATGAGGGGTGATCCCATGAATGTTCGCACATATATGCAAACAATATCTTGAGTTCTACATGTAAGAGGTAAGTATTTCACTATGTAAATTATAACTCAATGAAGCATTGAAAAAGCATGTCTGTTGACATGAAATAATTATGTCTTCACTATGACTCATGTCTCTCCAGTGGATCAACTTGGGGTGAAAGTTTACCAGGATCCCGCTATGGACAGATTCTTGCACTAACCATAGGTAGACAGGAAGGGAAGCAATCTCAGCTCCGATTTCCCAAGGGAGTCTTTTTCAGTTCCAAAAGCAATAGCTGGAAGAACTCAAGTTGCAGCCACTGAGGCAAGTTGTGCCAAAAGCTGACAGCTCATTAAGAGACATTTTGACACTCAGGAAGTCACTCTGACTCCTTGTTGCTCCTGCTGAGGCAGTTATTAGGTTGTCCCTGCAAGAACCCAGTCAGCCCCCAGGTGTGCTGAGCGGTGGGCATATACCACCAGGAAAAATGCAAGTGCAGAAAGTCAGTGCAGAAAGCCTTAAGGAGATGTTAAACTGTGCAGTCCTGGCCTTGGACTCCCTACACTTAAGCAAAAGAAGCTGAAAAATGCTCATATTTCCGCAGTTGACTTTTCTGCAATGCGCATTAATAATGGGGTTGTTAGCACCTTGGGATAAAAAAGAAGGAAATCTTTCCTCAGGTGGTTTCCACTCCTTTCAGGTCTTTGGCAATGCAAATGAGAGGCAGCCAGACACCTCAGGGTAGAAGTATCATAAACCAGAGCAAGAGCCTCATGTTCTCTCCCAGGGAGAAATGTGCCATTTCCTTTGGTGAAACCAAAGGGAAATTACTCTTTGCAATTAAAAACAGAATGTTTTATAAAATCACTGTTTTTATAAAATCATTCTAGAAAAAGGAAACAGATGGCATGTGTACCACTTGCCTTTCCTCCTGTGTCCTTGATGGACATTGTCAGTTGGTCATAGCACTCACTGTTAATTCCTAAGCTTGGTTATTTAAAAAAAAAAAAAAAAACCTGTATAAATTTGTACAGAAATGAATTATATGAAGAGAAAAATTAGTGAATACTCAAAATTTATCACTTCCTAATTATTTTACTGCTTTTTACTTTTGCTTTTTACCTAGGGTCCTGAGGTTATCTACATAGATGGAATCTGGAAATGCTATACAAAGATATGCTACTACTTACATCTTCCCAGCTGTGTTGAGAGATGTAGTATGAGTGATAGGGTGTGCCCCCCCTCCTGTTTAAGATTGCAGATTTCAAGGACAGGTAATGTTAAAATGGGGGAGTGACCTTAGCTGAAATTTCCCTTCAGGGGATGCAGGGGGAAGAAAGAAGTGAAATAGTCAAGGTGAAACAGATTTCCTGGAAGTCGGGAAAACAGGGTATATAAAGGGTGTGCAAACAAAGAGAAGGATTCGATGCAGATTCGAATATGGAGACTGGATAGAGAGAGAGGTTCAGTGGAGGAGAGATGGGAATCGGCCATCTTGTAAAGATGTGAGCCATGTGAGCTTGGCCATGTGGCCACCGAGGGCCTTCAACCCTCAGCTGGCCCAGACTGGCAGCATGTGTGCTGAAAGCAGTTAAGGAGTTTGCAGATTTGAACTCCATGTTGGAGTTTGTTTTGCTGAGTTTGATTTGTGTCTGAAAGAGGCCGTGCAAAAGTTAGGCCTGAGAAGAAAGTGAACTTTGCTGGTTCGGCACCATGGAGTTCCTGCTACCTGAAGGTGACAAGGAGAAGACAGCGTGGAAGACAAGGAGGAGCAGTCAAAGGAACAAGTCTTCAAGCGTCTGGAGATGGACTCTGTCTGGACATTGGTGAGATGATCAGGACTGAGAGACACTGAGGATATTTGGGGCAATCTGGGAAAGGACTTTGGACAATACTAAGAAAGGTTTTGGACAATGTTGTATTCTGAGTCTTACATGTTTCTTTTGTAATTATTAGGATAACTAGAAATCACTTTGTTAGAAATAAATTAGTCTGCACTGCACTGATAGTCTTACATTGGTTTGGTATTTTGGTTGAGAAGGCTGGGGATGGTGGTAAGAACCCACGAGTGGAAAGTTTAAACTGTGTTTTAAAGT